>JAEIIU010049278.1:0-18596 GCA_018874675.1 Drosophila baimaii | reverse complement strand
GGGCGTGCCGGAGCCGCAGCGCAATATGTACGATGCTGGGGCCGCCGAAGCATTTCTCCTTCATGCTAAATATTATATTAAGTCTTAAATAATAGTTACTTATATTTATATTATCAACTTACTCTCTTGTTTGGCTGCGAACAAGGCTAGGGTGGCAACCAATATGGAATAAAACTAGTCCCCAAGCTCTTCTATTTCTTCCTCCGTCACTTGTTCCCCAATAATTGTCCGTAGCTCTACCCTTATTCGTTTTCCAAATTCTTCGACTTGTTGATGGCAATAACCTAAAAACTCCTTGGAATACTCGTTTGCAGGACTCAATTTCTGTACGTAAATCTTGATGTATAGATCTTGGATAGTTCGTGTCTGTTATAGTATGCAATAATTCATTAAGCTCATTTTGAAAATTTACCCTATAATAGGGATAATTATACACTTTCGAAAGTATGTTATTGCAGCTATGTGTTTTGTTAAGAACTGCTTTCGCATGACTGTAGTCCCATAATTGCGGTACGTTTATGAGATCTGGAGTAATTGCAAGGTTGATGGCATTGCGGTCTCTGACCATTCCAAGACACAAGTTAGGCAAATTAGATGAAAAGTACAAACTTATATGCTCTACTACTTTCTTGTATCTGGCAATGCTGTAATGCTCCATTACATCAATGAAGAAAAATTGGAAGCATGTGCCATCCAATGAAATTAACGCAAACACCTGCACAATTGTTATTTTTTTGTTTTTCTGGAAACTGAAAATAAAAGAAAGAAAAAAAGAGTTATGGAATTATTTTATATTTATATTTTAAATTATTTTATTGTCAATGTCGCGGAACGGATTGGCGGTAATCGATAGTTAGTATTTTTCAAGAATGTCAAGTCGATAAGAATTAGTACACTGCCACAACTGGCATATGAAGACCGTCCACTAATAAAAAAAACGGCTTTCTCCATTCTGTTAATGTGCACAAGAAATTCACCGCACCACCCGACCGACACTTCTCAACAATTTTTAAAAATTTCCTTATCTTAGCATCAAATGTTTGAGGATCGCGATTCATACGCATCAGATTTGGTACTTTTTTTATAATATTAAAATATATATCACTCATGTCTGCCATTTTCGGAAGTTTGTTTTGAATGGTTTGTGTTGGACGATGCACGAATTTAAGAATTTAGTGCGAGAGGGATGGATATACATACTGTAAGCTAAGAAAAATACTGGAAAATACTCCGATGAACTATCGAACGAAGGGCCAGTTCAGCAGAACATATCATATTTTATAAATTTAACTAGTTTAATTAATTGGCTTGCTAACCTAATTGTTTTTCCATTTCGTATTAAAACTAAATACGAGTTTTTTCACTTACCTTAAATAAAGACAATTAAAACATTCGCTTTCCCCTCTCAAAATAATTCAACTTTATTTTATATTACATTTATATTTCAACAAATTCCTTTAGTACACGGAGGTAATACGAGTATAAGATTGGTTTTCGGAGTTATCTCTTGATATGTTGACATATAATTCATTTTTGTGCCAAACCGCACTTTGGGATATGGGACGGTTGATGGGTGGTACATAAAGACATCATAAGTAGGTTCTTAATATGGATTATAGACACACACATATATCATATAATTGTTGTTATACAGGTACACAAATTTATGCTAAATATGTAGTTAAATCATTGACTCAAACGGATGTTTCTGTTGGTGTAAGATATCCACGCCACAATTGCTTCGACGTATTAAATTTTGGGTTCTGCAATAATGAAATTTGAAATTAATAATCATGATCTAGGTACTGGAAAATGCCAAAAAATAATCTAGACTGATTCTTATCTATATATTTACGTACAGCTTAAATCAGGGATATATGGTAAAGATGCACATACAGACGTCTAACACGATGCTAATAGAGAACTATGAAGATTTTGATTTTTGGAAACAGAGTTTGAAGAATATCACAAATATTTGTATATATTTACATTTTAAAATCTTCAACAAACTCTGATTCGCCATCGAAATGATACTGATACAGGCAGAATTCGATTTGGGTGCTATATAGTATATGAATGTCCAGAGATATAGACTTAGGAGCAGTAGGGTGCCACACTCAACACACTCACAACTATTCACAAAATACACTGAAAACGAACGATGCATAATACCAAAAGTAAACAAAATGAAAGATACAGAGAGGTTTGGTTCTTCGTTTCTTTGTTTTAGCAATTTAATTGTTCGCCTCTTTATTCAATATTTTTGTTATATTTTGTATATATATTTATTTATATAGATTTTGTGTGTGTTTCGGATATAGGATGTTTGTGTGTTTGGTTTCGAACTTAGTGTAAGGCATAAAATATAATACAAATATTGTTTACAGCTTTGTCTTGGCTAGGCTAAATGATACGATACACCCAAACCCCCCTCCCCCCCCAAGATATATTCCCATCAGATCACAGTTCAATAAAACCCCATATAGCTAACCAAGTCAAAGTCGGGGAATAGGAAATATTTGTGTGTAGTTGGAAAAAACATCGGCATACCGATGGAGATTCTTCTGTTCTGAGGCTTCTCTTCGGAATTGACACTATAAAATTCGTTTCAAAAGTGTATGTATGTATATTTGGAATGGTTTTTGGTTGTCATTTTTGGTTATTAAATAAGTAATACTTGTATATAAACTGGCACCTGAGCCGAGTCCCAATAAAAAAAAAACTCAAATGTTAACAACCCTCTACTGGCACAGCTAAAAATCGTTACCCAAAATGTCATCTGGAAAAACTACTACGATATTAGAGATATATAGTAAATAGAGATTATGATACGGCGGCTGTGAATGACCAACTACAAATACATATAGAGATGTGTGTATGTCTGTGCGTGGGTTCTTTGTGCTTTCGATCGGCTATGGATTTCGATCCTCCTTAGACGGGCGTTATGTTGGCCGGACCCGGCACCTGGCTGTTGACCATCGAGGAGGAGGTGGATCCTTCTAGCCTGGCAGCCGCCTCCTTGCAGTTGCTGATCTGCTGTGGCTGCTGCTGCGGCTGTGGCTGTGGCGGTTGGTGTGCTCCCATTCCCGGATTCCCTGTATTGTTCGTTATGGCTTCACTGTACTCATCCGCCTCGTGCATGGGCGAGAGGCGAGGCGAGAGAGCTGCATTCGGGGGCGCACTGTAGAGAGGTGAACACATGGGGGGAATGCGAAGACGAGCATGAATGATTTTAATATTTAAATAAATAAATAAATAAATGAGTTCTCCCTTTAATTAAGAAGATAAAATGGGTTCATAGCTCAATGAGCATGTCTTTAAGTAGCCTTTTAAATGATTTTAAGAAGTTTTTCTAATTAAAGATTATGTTTTTCTTAGTTTTTGGAATAAATTTGATGATTATTTATACATTTTCAAGCTTAAATAGCACTGGAGCTTTAGGAATTAGATGATAATAAGTTATATGAGTTATTTAAAATATTTTAAAGTTTGTAAAAGTTAAATGGGCCTTTGGGGGTTTTTAGATGATTAACTTCTATAAGCCGAAACTGCATTTCTTTTAAATTTAATTGAATATAAAATATAACCAAAAATACCTAAAACTGACTGCAAAATAGATTTTAATAGTTGAGCTTGGGAAAGTAAGGATAAAGAAGTTTATATACAAAAGACCTAGCATAGATTCTAGCAGATTCGGAGAATATAGATTTTTTTCTGGTTTCCTGAATGGATGCTGGGATGGAAGGGGACTCGACTCTCTCACTCTCTCTCTACTGGGAACACTTACTGGTTGCCATTGATTTGACGAACTTTAACGGTGACCGGAATGATCAATTGGTCCGAGATGCCGTTGCCATCCTTGCTGATCTGCTGCCAAACGGTAGATCGATCCTGGGGCACGTTCACCGTGGGTCCATTGCTGGGCTGCTTACTACCCGAAAGGGGAATGTGTATGGTGGTTGGACCCGACTGGTTGGCATTGTAGTTGGGCCCGGTACCAGCTCCCGGGGGATGCTGATGGTGATTATCCTTCAATGTAAGAATTGGCACATAGTTGCATAGTTTTTTTTTTTTGGGGACCAAGAGTGGGATCAAGGGTGGATCAAGAGTAGAAATAGATATAGCATATCTTCTAATGGTCTAACGATGCATAGGTGAGAAAGAGAGGCGAACAAGGAGTAGAAAGAGCTGGCTAAATAAATGAATGTGTCTCAAAAAAGGGTTGTGTGAGTGTCAAAAAAGTTGTGTGAGTGTCCAAAAAAATATGCCAATTTTGGGTGAGAAAGTGTTAGTTCAAATTTTCGATTTATGCCAATTGTTTTTTGTTTAATTTTTTATTTGTTTTTTGGGTTTTTTCTTTGTGTTTTGCAATTTCGGATTTTGCCTACTAATTTTTTTTTTTACATCAATTTTCGCTACAATTAGGTGTGTTTTTATGTCGCTGGTTAGTTACTTGAACTTTTCGACCCGATGACTATAAAATAACATAACAGGTTCCATTTAATACATTTAGGTACTTGTTGTACAGTGTAAACGCTTGACTAATTATGGCTTAATCTAGAATTTCATTTACATTTATAAATATCATAGATATATGTATGTATATATATAGGGTAAGAGTAGTGTTTTTTTTTTTAGAGTAGGTTCGGATAGATAACACATTTTGGTTTGCACTACGAAAAAACACATAATTTCCATTTGTTTTTGTTTTGTTTTTTTTTTTGTGGGTTTTGGCATTTACAGGTGGTCTAAAAAGCTTAGGTTCAAAAAATATTTGTAAAAACGTTCATCAAAAATATAATCGTATATATAAAAAACAAAATGCAAAAATAGCAGCATGCCATATAGGTTTTTAAATTAAAAAATGGGGACACAAGGGGCGAAAACATTTACAAAATACTGTTAAAGACATGATAAAAACGTAGAGTATATATAACAGAGAATTATGCATATACATGGGTTATATAGCTATATAGTTGGTAGCTGAAGAAATGTATCAAGACCGACAAAATGCAATTAAATCAATACAAAAAAATCTATGAATAATTGAGTTTATCGGTATCGGTAGAACCATCGATGCGGTTTATCGCTAATCGTTGGTTTTTTTTTGTGCGGTGGACACTGGGCAGCACTGCAAACGCAAATGAAATGGGCAGCACTGGTCCGTGGGCTTTTCTTTTCTTTGCATTTCTTTTTTTTTTTTTTTGGTTGTGGTGGTGTGGTGTAGGTTGTGTGCTTGTGAGTGGCATTTGTGCGTGTCTGTCTATGTGCGTGGGGTGGTGGGTGGAATCTCTCTATTTCTTGAGCAGACTGCTCTGTGCCTCGAACTCCTTCTCATTTGCATTTGAGGTTGAGCAGCTGATGAGCCCAAGGCCAGCGGCACTGCCCGCACCATTGCCAGCACCACCTTCGACCGGCGGCTTGGTCACCACCCGGCCCTTACGGCCCTTTCCACAGGGGAAAATTCTCGCCATTAAGCCCACCTCAGCGTCCAGTTTATGCAGATCATCGGCGGCCGCCCTCTTGGTCATCTCCGGCATTATGTCGTCCAGAATCTTAAGCTCGCGACGCGTGAACACCAGATCCAGGGCCTTGCGTATTCCGATCATCACCACCAACATCAGTGGGAACAGGATGGAGGTCTGGGAGAAGGACTTGATCAGCCAGAGAATAATAAGACAGGCCAGCTGAATGATGGTGAACAAGTGGACGCGCTTGATGGGAACCTGTAAGGGAAAGGAAATTAAATGTTAATAAATATATTAAATAATAAATTAATAAAGAAGAGCCAATTTTCTAAAAATATATTGTGTAAAATATTCAAAGAATGTATAGGAAATTCTTTAACAGTTTGTAAACTAATTCCAAGTAAACAATCGAAGGAGGGAATAATAAGTTGAATATTGTAGATCTTTTTTTTAATAAGAACTAAATAATTCCCCATTCAACTCACCTGTCGCAGGAACATATAATCCGGCTGGTACTTGGCTGGCATGAACATGATCAGTATGCGATCGAAGAACTGCAGACCCTTGAGCGAGGCCACTCCCATATACAGAAACACGCCGAACAGAACCGGCATGGGGATGTGACCGAGCAGCGGGGTAAGCAGCACAGATCCGCCAATGGTCAGGAAGATCATGATATGGGTTACCCGCTGCTCGCGCACACCCAGGAACTGTGGCTTCTCGCCAGGGGCCGAGCACTCAGATTCCAGCTTCAGCGAGTTCACGTGATTGATGCTCAGCACAGTGGCAGCCACGAACCTGGAAGAGGGTTAAGCGAAATTAATGAAATATCCTTTGGAAATATAACTTTTCCTTTACATAAAAATATTTATAAAAATACTGAAACATCCCCAGATCTTTCTCGATTGAAACTCACCAAGGCAGACCCATCAAACTGCAAATGGCAATCAGAATGGAGAGAATGAACAGATCCAGATGGTAACCGCAGCCCTTCTTCAGCTTGTTCTCCTTGCGATTCACTATAACGGCGGTGATCTGCTGGTCCATAAAGATCAGGATCGTTCCGAGCAGGGCAGGAAATACGGCAATGATCGGCGACCACCAGGGATTCTTCTCCGAGAACGGTGGGATCAGCCAGCCGCGGGTGCTCAGCGTGGGCTTCAGCTCGTTGGGAACCTCCAGTTTCTGGGTGGGCACGCCCAGCGAATAGTCAAAGAAGGTCATGGCAAAGATCGCGATCAGCACAGAGAAGTCACTGATATACTGCCGCACGATCGAGGGGAAGAACAGGGCATTCTTGAAGTCCTTCAGAATGGTGGAAATGATGAAGGTGCCCGTGCAGAGCACCACCGACATCAGGAAGACATTCTCGGTGGGTGGCTTGCCGCAATCTCCGCCAACCAGTGTGCCGTTGTAGGACTACAGATAATATTGATAAGAAAATAATTAAAATATGTCAGATTAGGAGGAACCCAGAGTGGCTCTGACTCTCCAACTTACCTCACAATAATCCCAATTGTATTTGGCATAATCGACCAGACTGGCATTGCTACCCATTGGCGGGGTACAGACACAGTCGTATATCCCCTGATTGACTGGGAAGTTCTTTCCAATAACAACCACATTCTCGATGGCCTTGTAGATGAAGATGAAGGCTATCAACGTGGCAAAATTCTCCTCGGTGAAGCGGGTTATGTAGCAGACGAGGGCACTGGCATCTATCGCGGTCAGAACGATGCAAATGCCGGCGACCCACATGCCGATCCAGAACCGGAAGGTCATGTATTCCCAGCCCATTTTCAGGCAGAATTCATAGATAATTGACTCAAAGACCAGAACTGGACCGGTGGACCCGAGAATTGTCAGCGGCTGACCCGAAAAGAAGCCATAGCCCATGCCACAGACGAACCCGGACACCAGAGACTCCATAGCGGCCATGTGCTTGCCGGTGGCCTCGGCCAGGAGACCACCGAACGTAATGATGGGGGAGAGGCAGGCAAAGTACAGGAAGATCCAGGAAGCGACGCACTGCATGGACAAAGCATCCTTGTAGTCGCTAATGTACCAGGGTAGCTTTCGTTTCACGTCATTGATGAGGCCACCAAAGAATCGGCCTGTCCTGGACAAACCGGACTCCTCCCTCAATCGCTGCTCCTCCTCCTCCTCGTCCACCTCCTCTTTGGGCAGCTCTGGCGGTCGCTTGCGCACCTCCTGCGAGGGAATGGCCGCGGGCGGTTCGATGCGAATGGTGGGGTCCCATTCGCCGGGCGGCAGTACGGTGACTGCATCCAGGAACTCATCCACGCCGGCCAGCAGATGATCACGCTTCCGGGCTCGGTAGGCCACCTCATGGAAGATCTCATCGGACATCAGGGTGGCCATGGCCCGGCCAATCTCATGGAAATTGCTCTGACTGCCGGGAGGGCCAAGCAGGATAAAGATGAATCTGTTAAAGTTAGAAGAAAGTAAAGGAATGCCATTAGATTTCGAGTACTTTTAGGTATTATATATTTCTGGAAGTTGCCCTCACCTGGTGGGCACTGGAACCTCGGTGAGATCGCCCATCACCGCCGCCTGGCTCAGGCGGATGAAGCAGGAGAGCGTTCGCTCCAGGAAGTCCACCTCGCCCACCAGGATGTTGCTGGCCTCCGCACCCGGCGGTATCTTGCGCATAAAGTGAGTGTTGCCCTTGTGCTGCTGCTCGCTGAGCTCGGTGCCGCTACCGGGCCGGGCCATCGACTGGTTGCTGGGGCTCTTGACCATGTCCTCTGTGATTACCGGCAGGTTTTGTGCAGGTCGTAATTTTTTAGAATTAGATTTTTTCTCTGCATTAGTCGGGTTATCGGTTTGCAGGTATTGGTATCACGGGGTGCAGGTTTTTTTTGGTATCGTGTTTATATATTTTTATATATTTTATATATTTAGGGTACGTGCGTTGATAGGTATTACAACAATAATAAGAACAACAACAAGTAGTTCAACACGTTACAACGATACAACATAAAAAGAACATACGAAAAAAGAAGTGCAAAGAAGAGATATTGGATTAAATTCGGATTCGGCTAAGAGATGCTGCAAGAGATTGTTCAAATTCGGTTCAGATACTGAGATAATGAAGCATGCAAAATATATATAATAAGGTGAAAAGTTCTGAAAAGTGTGTGTGTTTGTTAGGTGACAAGCGTGCAAATGTGTGTGTGGTTTCTACTTTCTTTTTTTTTTGGGTTTTTTCCACTTTATCTTCAGAACCATTCCCTGCTATTCGAAAATTCGAAAAATCGTATCAACCTTCATGCAAATTTCGTCACCTTTGTAGGTCCTTTTTTCTCTCAACCAATTCTATTTACAAAACTGCAAACTACCAAACAAATATTCAATATAGATATGTATTTATCAGGACTATTTAAACGATTAACAGACACGCAAAAAATCAAACGGTTAACGATAACGAACACGGTCAGTTCTTGAATTGAGTTTGGGGTTTTTTTTCGGTTGGATTCTTGGTTTCTTTACCGAGCGCTCTGTTGCTGGGTTTTCCACTGGGCACCGTTAGGAAACGACCCATGCCGCCGGCAGCGGTGCTCAGATTCGGATTTCCATTGGTTCCGGGCGGTCCAGGTTCGCTGGCCGTTAGGGAAATCGGCGTGGTGGCCCCCAATGTGTGCTCTTCAACTGGAAAATGTTTGGGGGGGTTTTTCGTTTTTTGGTTCGAGGGTAAAGCTGTAGGTCAGAGCTGCCCACGCAGTGCCCCCGAGAGTCTATATAATATACGAAGCAGCGCATAAGAGTCAAAGTGCTTCGGTCAGCTTCGGCTATCTTCGTAGTCCATTTCGTCGCCCTCGGAGACCTCTGTGAGCAGCTCTGCTTTAGGATATCTAAGTATCTCGAATGCGTTCTGGTTTATCTTTTTCTATTTTCATATTTTATATTTCTGCCTTCATAAAGACTCAAAGAAATCATCCTAAAATAGCTGAGATTCAATACGAAAACCTGAAACCTATCGACCTATCATTGATACAAAGATTTTCTTATAAAGTTTAAATATTTTGGGGGTAAACGTTTTAAAGAAATTAAAATCATAACAAGGATTAAGCTAAAGTATTAATGTTAAGGTATAGAAGTTAAAGAAGTCAGCACTGGTAATAGAAAATAATAATTGAAAAGGGCTTTCAAAAAGGGGGCTTTATAGAAGAGAAAAAGAGTTCAAAATTGGAAAGACATATTTGGGAAATAGAGACAGACATGAAAGGGGTAAAATTTATACCACATATCTAGTTTATCTTTTCACAATTTAAATTAACTCAAGGCCCCATACTGTATAATATTCGAACAGAAGAAATCGTTTAGATAGACAACACACATTTAGTTGGGTATATCATTTTAGAAAAGGGTCTAGCGAGCTTTTGAAGGAGATATATTAGGTCTTAGATTATAGTTGATTATATAGATTTATTAAAAAAGTTGAAGGAGTAGAGTAAAAATAGTAGAGTCAGAGACGAGAGAGACAAGAGAGATAATCATCGATAAACACAGCGTGCTCTTGAAAGGAACAGCAAAGTACAGTGGAAACCATTGGATTGGGCTATTACTTGGCATTGATTGTGACTGCGATCGTCCTTGACTTTGTTGGGCCTGATTGTGGGTCTGGTGCTGGGGCGAGGCCCCGGCATGGAACCAGGTGGTGACCCCGATGGCCCCTAGGTGCGAAGATGCGTCAGCTTTTTTATTTTTTTGGGTGAACGAAGAGCGCAAGAGCGAGTTTAATCATGGGTTAGCGTTGCTCAACACTGGTTTTTTCAAAAGTTTAACCCCATTTTACTAGCTAATGAATGTGAGTGATATATGGATGATCACGATATGTATGGGTGCTGTCTAAGGGATGATTCTTTAACGCAGTGAGGTTGATTTTTTGTTAAATTATATTTAATCGTTGGACCATTCTAAAAGTGTTGGTAAATATCGATATATTTTGCTGTATTTTAATATTCGATTTAACTTTCCTTAACCGGAGGTTATTAAAATACTCTCTTCAAATTTTACAAGGAAGTTATGCATCTTTTTTAATTTCTAAATACTTCTAGTTATAATTTTAAATTTAAATGTCCGGATATACCAAGTTTGATTTAAGAAGATTTAATTTAACCAGAGGTTTAGGCTTGTTTTAGAACTAAAACCCTTAGAATAATCCAACGAATATTACAAATGCTTTAAACAAGGCATTTTTGGTTTGTTCTCTATTATCCTTGGGGAGGATGTGTGTTCTCTATAAACTTTAATTAGCTCCCTGTATTGGTTCTGGGTGCATTTTCGTTTTGGGTGCAAGGCAACTGAAAAGGTTAACGACTTTGGTCTTCAGCTTTACAGAGATCTCTTTTGGGAGAGAGTTGCGTTGGGTTTGGTTTTCTAGTTCTAAGGCTATACCTGTGGGAACAGCGAGATAACAACCACGCTGATCCTTACTCGACACATAGAGGGATGGTGTCTGGTGGTGACCTCCAGTGGGATCCAGGCCAGCCGACGAGCCATGCAGTGAGTGCAGTGGACTGCTCTTGCCCAGGTCTGAGTTATTAGTATTAGTTCGGATCGGATGAGAGTGTTAGACACTTGACACACTGACACAATGATCCTAAATGAGCTGATCTGATCTGAGCTGAGGCTGAGCTGAGGCTGAGTGATGTGGCGGCAGTAGTACTCGCTGATGATTCACAGACTCACACCAAACGAACGAGATGAGCTTAGAGTAACCTAACTGCCCCAAAATACTCACTTTTCGACGACGACTGATTGCGCATATCGGCCAGAGATCTGATGATCGGCAGTCGCGTCTTCTTGGCGTACTCATGCTGGTGCCGATGGCGTCGCAGGAGGGCATCCTTAACCCTGTCCTTAACGCCAGGCGGTAGGGTTCCCGCACTGACCATCTGGTCGCAGACTAAATCGGCCATCACCTCCAGGTTGTCGGCCTCCATGTCCAGCATTACGCTTCCGTTGACCAGCAGGCGGCGCAGCTCGAACAGCGAGTGCAGCGAGAGCGTGGCCACGTGGGGCTTCGACCACCGATTGCCACCCTCCTCCACATCCTCCTCGAACTTGATCCAACGCGCCGTCTCCTTCCACTCTATTTCGTCGCCCTCCTTAACCAGCATCCCCATTTCGGAGAAAAGGGGATGCGAGACATGTGTGCCATCGTTGACATCCTCGCCGAGTATGAACTGTACTCGCTGGGCCGGCGGAGTGACTGCAATTCGTAGGGATTCGATATTAGAGATATAGGATTTTTGAAAGGAATTTTCAGAGAAAATATTTGTGTTTAAAAATGTTTAGGGGATTTAATTCATTGGGTTTTAATATTACTAAATTGCAAACTCTTGGAAAGATCGTTATAATATTGTAAAGTAATAAACAAAATAGTAAATAAGTTGTACAAAATAAAGCAGTTGTTAAAATAAGTATAATTATAGGAAATTATATTTTTCTGCAGCTTAAAATAATTGTTAAGCTATTTAAATAAAGGTGAGAAGTATGAGATATTGAGAAACTTGTATTAGGCTTTAATTTAAATTTAAAATAAAAGCTATTTTCATAAACTTCTATCACTAGGGTACTAAGAAAAAGTAACATAACTATAATAAATTGAAATATATAATTAGTGGTAGTAGTACAAAAATAATCTAAAGAAACATAAGCAAGAAAATTACTAATTTTTTAAAATAAAACTAAATAAAACCATTACAATGTGCATAGTTTTCTCCTCAGTGCTTGGGACCTTCATTAGCTTAATCAACATTTATGAGCGGGTCTGGCCAGCAACATCTTCCTGTTATTGCCACCCCGTTCATAACAATCATCCTTGGTATCCTTGGTCCCTGTGAATGCGTGCTAAAGTTAATTGGCGTAATAATTTGGCCCTGATCTGTGCTGGGAATTTGCTACTGACCATTGACCACCACCATATGTCCTGCTTAGTCCTCCCTGAGTTTTGTGGGTGGTTCATGGCACTATAGCGTGACGTTCTAGTACTCTATATATGTATATGTACATATACTACTACCAAAGGATGTTTTAGTGGATGCATACACACGCATATATTTATGAAGCTAAAGCGTTTAAAATGTGTCTTCACAACAACAATGTTAGGCTAAGTGAGGTGATAAATTTCCATTTACCATGTGGATGTTTAGCTAAGCTTTAGCTTAGGTTTTATAATGAATACAAATTGGGTAAACTTAAATTAATTACGGTGGGTATAAGCTGGGAGATGGATTGGCATATTTTAAGTGCAGCGAGGCAAAGTGTGTGAAAAGTTTATGAATAATAATTACAGAGTTCAGTTAAAGTTTGAGCAAGTTGATTTAATAGACACTAAAAATATATTTTACTAATAAATTAAAAAAATAATATGAACTAGAGATAAATAAGGTAATGTGACGTCAGGATAGGTTAGTTATGGAGCGATATAAATGCAAATAAGCCGAGTTAAAAGTGTTGGGAAAGGTTAGATATAAAAATGCAAATATGAAAAGCAGTTAAGCGCGATGTTAGCCATACAGGTTACAAATAAATTATATTAGCTTACTAAAGGGTAAATAAATATTAAAAATAAATGGGTTTCATATGAGTTTGGTGTGTGTTTAGTTGGCGGTAAAAATGACATAAGCTAGCATAAATTAAAGCCTTATTTTAAGCGATTTCAAGTAAGCTTCAATTCCTTTAAAATTAGCTCTATTTTTGTTTCAGGATAATTGCATCATCCCGATTCAATGTCACCCATTAAGCCCGCTTTCCTGCCCATTACAATCAGAACTTCTTGACGGCAAACTGTAAGCCAATCAGCTGTCATTTTCATTATCCTGCCGCGTGAGTGAGGACTGTAATTTGTGAAAGTTTCCTCCCGCAGCCTCTGGCCTCCACCTAATTTGCCATAATGCTTGACCCGGCCGAAACTGATTGGCCACATTTACTGGCATTTCATGCTGGCCAGAACAGCGGGCCTGCAACCTCCAAGTCGCAATTATTACACACACACACACATGGGTGGAAGGAGGGGAGAGGGTGCAGAGGATAGAGGGACACCTGGACCCACCTGGTCGCTCCACTTCCTGTTGCTTCTCGCTGGTGTTGTCCTTGCCGGTGCCACCGCCCACACTTCCGGATCCGCCGATGGAGCCACCACCTCCTCCACTGCCGGCACCACCACCGCCTGGGCCACTGTGATGGTGCTTACGCCGGCGCTGCGAGTGGCGTCGTCCTCCTGGCACATGGACACCCACATAAACGGTGTGTGCCCTATGTCCTGCAGGAAAAATAGGGGGGAAAAGTCAGAGGGACACAAAGGCGGCGAGCAAGAGAGAGAGAGGGGACCAAATTGAGTGCGACTTTGTTTATTAATTGCAATTGAGTTACGTAATTACGTTAGCTTAAAATGTTTTCTTTTCGACTGGATTTGTCCTTTTTTTTATTGGGGCTTTGAGGGTGTTCCTGGAATCTCTGGCAATTCTTTTTAGAGTTTTCTTTAAGAAATAATAACGTAAGAGCTGTCTCCTCAGGTCTTTTCAGGTATATTTTATGTCTACTTGAAGCTGTGCAATTATTAATATATATTTAGAGCTTCCTTGTCTACAATTATATTTTAAATTCATATTAAAATTATAGATTTCTGTGATGTTTAAGTCTTTGAACGTAACAAGTCTTTGTTTGTATTTTATAACTGATTTACTCATACATTGTGATTTGTATAGGGTTATATTTAAAGCTCCAAATGCTTCAGAATACAGTTGGCAATTTTCGAATTAAATAACCACAAAATAAGTAAAGTGGTTTATTGGGTAATAAAATATTTATAGCTTTGTTGTGTGTATTTAAAATAATTTATTTAGCTTAATTACAGTTCTATACTCCTCAAAAATGTTGCAAATTTTAATATTTTTTCTAAAGAAATGCTTTAAATCTCCTAAAGCTTCCAGGAACACACTTGGCTCTCATTATTATTATTTTGAAACGTATTTTCCCTTCGACGACAACACTTTCGTTTATAATCAAGGTTTAAAGTTCAAATTTGAATTGTGCTGGCTTCGGTGATAAGACTCATATATAACTCTTGCGGCAGCCAGCAGCTTTTGATTCATTTCCAAGCCAATCAAAGGCTATGCAGATTACGTATACGCCACGTTGAACCATCTACAAATCAAGAGCTAACTCAATCTTAAGTCCTCCCGTTCATGTTCTTTGACTACAAATAAATTTATGTTAATTACTTATTTCCCCTGAATTGAATATCCGCTTACGAGCACATTCGTAGTTTCAATTTTCAAATGGCTTTGTTTGAGCTTGCGCTCTCTGTCAGTTGAGACTAATTGTGATATCATCTGCTACTTGCTTGCATCAGTAGTTTTTCATAAATTTAAATTAATTATACAGAGCACATCTTATAGCTGAAATGTGTTTCCACTTTTCGCCAAGTCACGCGATTAGGTCTTGCAAAGTGGTGGGCGTTGCGTTCGGCGACAACACAAAAAAAAATATTGTTGTTAAATGCATTTTTCCTTACTCAATAGAGTACAGTAAAGATCACTTGAAAGGGAAGCCGGCAGTCGATAGGAGTTATTTTATATATTACAAATACATTTTAATTAATTAATTAAGCCATGAAGTAAAGCGTATGAGACACCGTCACCGGAACAGATGTAAAATGAGTCTTAGGTAGTAATTTAAACTAGAACAATGCACAGACTAACTAATTAGTATGACCTTCTTTTTTTGAATTTAATTATATCCAGTTTTATCGGGATTTTCTTCGCTTAAATCTGATTTCCCCCAAAACAATTCGTAGAGTCCATCTTGGTTTTAGTTTTGCCGCGTGTCAAAACGCTGCCAACTTGCAATTAACACGACGCAAATTTCTGGTTTGTTTCTATCAACTTGTCACTTGGCTGGTTTTACAAGTTCGCTTTAATTTTTGTATATGGACCCAATTTTTTTTCTTCGTTTTCAGGTTTTATACTTATCAATATTCAGCGAGCAATTAAAAATATTCCATATTATATTATTCCATTTCAGTGGCAAAGCGTAGCTCTCAACTCACCCTCGAAATCATTTTCTGTAAATTGCTGCGTAAAGTCCTCGCCGCCAGTGCGCGGATCCTTGGGCGCCTCATCGTCACCACTTGAGGAGTTCATGGTCCAGGGTCTGCAAAAAGGATAAGACAAAGGGCGAAATTAAATATTTGTTAAGGGATAATTGAATATTGGAAATGGGGTCGAACACAGAAAAAAGGGCGTCCGATTACAACAGGGCTCTAATCAAATTAAATTATATTACAACATTCTTCATTACGCTATATTCCTTTTGCTTATCAGGGCCAAGTGTCTGTTGATTAGTCCCTCATTTACCTAAAACCGTCTCAGTTCCACTGTCTGGCCTAGCTCGGACCTCAACTGTCTATGCGAATGCATTGTCAATCGCCTAATTGAAATGCGCTTTTGCTTTGTCAACTTAAAACACACTCACAAGTTCGTAGCTCATCCACTGAGTATAAAAATCGACATAAATTAAGGCAAGTTGTGGGTGGAAATGATGAACACCAAATACTCTAAAGTCTACAACTATTTTTTATTTAGTTAAAAGGCATCAATAATAAAGGACAGCTAAAATAAACACTCTTTAAATATGCAACAAAAAATATACAAATAAAAATCATATCCTACATTAACTACTCTTCAGATAAAAAGTTTCAGTTTCTTGTTATTTTCAAAAATAAATACATCACACATATTGTCCTTTTTTTTGTATTTTCTAAGGTAAATATTTTAAGTAAACTTATTTATTTGATGGTTTTTGTCCATTATTCCCAAACAGAGCGGAATAGTAATAAAATCATCAATTTGTGTACACTTTTATTTGTTTATAAATAACTTAAGGTCCATATGAACTTATAAAAAATTAAAGAGGCAAGCCTATTGCATTTTTTTTTATTTATTTTATTTTAAGCCACTTCTAAGCCTTAACATAGAGCACAAAAATAAAAGAAAACACTGGCAAAGCGTCAATGATTTGGCATCGAGTGTCATTACCATACTCATTGTCACAGTTTCAGGGGCAGGGGCAGTGACAGGGACTATCGTAGATATTACACCCATTCGGAAACACTTGTCATGCCCATAGAAAAATATTCACCCACAAGCGGAGAATTTTCAAGCTACATTTCCCCGGACTGTAACTGGTTCGTGTGCTGATGCGTTTCAATTTTCGTTTCCATTTCATGCAAATTATTAATTTTTTTTTTCATTTAAATGTAGTAGTTACATTGCGGCACCAAACACGTGCTTCAGGTTCTTAATTGCCATATGAATATGGGTATATATTTACGACTATTTGGCCAACGTTTATGGCAAATGAATTCATTAGTATTTATTGTTATTCTCTGCTTGCATTTGGATTTAGTTTTTTTTTTTACTGCTTTGTAATGAAATTGCTATTTAATTTGTGCGACGTGTTTTGATAAGAGGTTTGTATCTCACTAGGATACTATATATGACTTAATTTGTTGTCTCTCAGCGGATGTGGCACCCCTTAAATAATTATTTATATTAACATTGGAATTAGCAGTACTCATTTTTATAAGAAAAATTACAAGAAATAAATAAAACTATGATAAATAGCCATATTTATGGAATATTGAAGGATTGTTGTTTGGGAAAACCCACTAGAAATGAAAAACTTGCTTAATTTATTGTTTGTTTTGAAAGAATTTAATTTTAAGAGTAACACAAAAAATATAAATTTTATTTATAGAAATTGTAATAAAATGGTTATATTGTCAAGTTCAGACTCATGTTATTCACAAGTAATTTATTTCGGCGGACTGTGTAAATATAAATCAAGTTAATTTATAGCCCTTGTAAGCTAAGTTTATTTTGTTTGTTTTTGAAAGTGAGTAACTCTTTAAACACAGAAAAGTGCACATAATAAACCCCCATCCCCATATACAAGTTAAAACTCAAATGGATCAATAAAAATAAATAATATTTAGCCATTTCTCTGTGTTGTCAACTTAATTGTTTACACGAACCGGCTAATTTTAGTTATTTCCAAGATCAGACACCAGCATTATGGTGGAAAAATTTGCATTGCATAAAGGTTTATTTCTATATAGCCTATCATCTTGCTGAGTTGTTGTCGTTGCGCGATGCCTTATCAGCCCGAGAAGTGTTTAATCTATATGGTGCTTGTTGCTTGAACATATAGACAAGACAGACGGACAGTCGGATGGTCAGACGGACACTCCAGGCTGTCTGCCAATTGCCGGTCTAAACTGGGTCTAGCCAGGGTTTTCTAATTATAAATAATAATATGCCCCTTCTTTCACTCTATCTGGCTGCCCACCAGCTTCGGGCACTTTTTGATTGCCTTATCAACACCTGAGTCACAACAACAACAAACATAATTTCGGGCCGATATTAACTTAATAACCGATGTTATATACTGTGTCAACAGACCAACAAAATTCCTAGACTATTTGCACTTGGCTTTTGTTTAATTAAACGCTCGTCCGGCGGTGTTAAGGCAAAGAAATAAGGTGGGTTGGGCCCACTACCAACGATTCTCGCAGATTCTACGGCTTATCGGGGCAGGGAGCATATTGTTTTTTCTCTATAATTTATTTATGGCTATTGTTGAAGTACTCTGGCAAAGTGTTGTGGAGATTTACTGAGGGAGATTATTTAAATATTTGATTTTGTGTCTTTATTTCGGAAGAAATATTTATTTCTAAGAATTTTTGTATGAATATAGATTGTTTCGATAATTTTGTATTTAAAGTTTAAAGTTTGATTGTAAATCTAAGGTATTATTATTTTTAATAAATTCAAAAGTTGCCTTAATATTTAATACAATTAAAAGTTAAGCTTTATAATTACTTTTTCAAAGACATTTATTATATACTTCATTTTTCTACATTTGATTTGACTCTATTCAATAATTAACATAGTTTATTGTCATTTATTTGATACATATTTATAAATATTTAAATATTACAAATAGGCGTAACATTTTTTTTTTTTTCTCTAATATGGACGTTGATGCACTACGGTCAGTACACTCAAGTGGCCCTTGCGAAACCAAGCACGTGCC
>JAEIIU010049273.1:0-21110 GCA_018874675.1 Drosophila baimaii | reverse complement strand
CCAACTAGAATTACCTTTTAGGAAAAACAAATTGTAAATAAAGCAGTATTTGGAAGACATAAAAGATGATGGCTTAGGCTGTTTAAGGTGTTTGCTGCATGTAAATACCCTAATCCCTAGTAGGAGGATAGGAGGAGAGCGTACCCGTGTAACTATAGAAGGTAGCCTCTTTGAGAGAGGACTCTCTCTCTTGAGGACTCTACTTGTTGTGTCGTTCGCTTGCTATCCTTTTCTAGAGCATGTCTCTGAAGATTCTAAGAGTTCTCAACAAAGCTAAAAAGACTACCTTGTACAAGTTGAGTCATGTTTGTGTCTGTTGTTTTGCTTCTGTTGTGATTACGCTTAACTGTAAGAGGAAAGCTCT
Organism: Drosophila baimaii; assembly: GCA_018874675.1. Classification (NCBI taxonomy): domain Eukaryota; kingdom Metazoa; phylum Arthropoda; class Insecta; order Diptera; family Drosophilidae; genus Drosophila; species Drosophila baimaii. The sequence goes on along the minus strand of JAEIIU010049273.1, from coordinate 20,746 downwards.
CAGAAAGCTCAGGCTGCACAGACCTCTCTTTCGCTACTCGAGTACTGTTGTTGTTGCTGGCTTGAACCTAGCTTGTAAGAGATAGAGAGAGAGGGAGAGCTATAGGGCACGCACCATGATACAATTATAAAAGGTAACCTCATCGGCTTCGTAGAGGACTCTTGTATATATTCAGAGACATGCGCTAAAAGGAGATAGCAAGCGAAAGACTTACCAAATAGAGTCCACAAAAGAGTTCAGCACTCTCAACGCGGCTACCTTCTACAGGTGTACCATGCCAAGTCCCCGTTTCCTCTCTTTTTTTCCCTGAATCTTCATCCAAAAGAAACATTTCCTTAACTTTTTCTATCATTTAATGCTTTACACTTTAAAGAAATACAAATATAAACTCGTGTTTGTGGATTGTTGTGAAGGGAGAGGGGAAGTAAAAGCGGCGCATCATGATTTAAATATAAATCGGTATAAATCTTTTTACAGTAAGTGAGTGCTTAAAGCTTAAGGGGGAGTTGGGTGGGGATTAGGGGTTAAAAGAGGAGTCTTTCGTCTCATGTCTGGACCGTTGAACCGGCTGTGGAACTGGTGGAGGAAACTGCGGGTGCAGCCACAGCAGCTCCTTCAGCCGATGCCCCAACCACTGGCGGCGATGTGGAAGCCGCTCCGCCGGATGTGGTGGACGAGGGCGATACGGGCACCGGAAACGTGTCCAAAGGTGGTAATGAGGATGAGGCCGAGTACAGCTCGTCGTCAATGCAGACGGTGGGCGAGTCCAGGGCTTGGATTTCCGGCGAGAGACTAGGAGCCGGCGGTGGCACCGACAGGGATGACGAGGAGGATGACGATGATGAGGATGAGCCGGAGGAGGAACCTGACCGTGACCCAGTGCTTGAAGATGAGGAGCTGGCGGTGGCATTCACTACGCTGGCCGTTGTCCCCGTGCCCGTGCTCGTGCCCGTGCCCGTGACTGTGGCCAATCCCTCTGCCTTGCCCACTTCAGGCTCATCGCCTTGGGGCGTAGGTGAATCCGCTGGCGATGCGGCAGCCTTGGGCTGGGGGGGCGCTGGTGTGGCGAAGATCTCCGGCTTGGCGCCGCCGCCACCGCCGCTGCTGCTGCTGTTGTTGTTGCTGCTCTCCTCCTTGCACTCCTCCAGCAATTCCACATATTCCGAGTACATGCGCTGCCACTCGGAGTGCGGCTTCAGGGTGTCCAGCACGCACTGCATCAGCTCCAGCTTGGGCACGACCTAGAGCGAGAGGGCAATGAAGGCAAAGCAAAGAGAGAGAGCGAGCAGGGGACATACCTCTGGCATGCCCGGCTCTGGGCTGGTGAGCAGATCGTCCAGGAACAGACGCATCCGCTTCTCGGAGCCATACGTGGCCAGCTGAAAGGTGAGCATCTTGTGCCAGTGCTTCAGCTCGTCCAGCGACTGGAGGGCCTCGCACAGCTTGATCTGATTCTCGATGAACCGAATTTTGGCGCTCTGCTGCCAGGCCTCCGAGTTCCGCCTGGAAGGGGGAAGAAGGGATTTAGCTCAAGGATCAGGGGGAGGAACGGGAGGAACTCCCTCTTCCTCTTCTGTACTCACAGCTCCATGCCGCCGGTGAAGCAAAAGTAATTCTGACTGCTGGCCTGCATGCTGAGCAGCGGAAACTTCTCCGCCAGCTGGTCCATGTCACGCGGGAGGGTGCCACGGATGCCATGATACATAATGGCATCCTTGGTGGCCAGCACCAGCCACGACTGCAGGCTGGTCGAGTAGGAGTACGAGTTGCCGCTGGGGAAGCCAATGAGGGGCATGCCCTGATCCGTGACGGCGAACTGAGCGGCGTTGCCGTGCTTGTTCAGCAGCTCCGAGCAGCCGGCGGCCAGGCTAATGATCCGACGGGCAATGTCCCAGATCCGCAGCAGTCCGCACTCGGTCAGCACGCCCACCAGGCTGTTGTCCGGACTCTGTAAGGAGACATCATCATCATCATCATCATCAGCAACTACATTAGTTCCGCTTGCTTGGAGCTCCACTCTCTCTCCTGCAATCTTCACTTACAAAGGCGCAATGGACGGCGGAGCTGGTCAGGGAGATGGCCGGGAACACCGGGCAGCCCGTCTCCATGGATATCAGTCGCATGCTCCCGTCCAGGGAGCACAGCATGGCGTATTTGCCGCACAGATTCAGATTCACCAGCGGCGAGCCCACATAGAACTCCCAGAGCATCTCCTTGGAGTCGGAGGCGGTGACCTTGGCCAGCATGCCGTGGTTGGTCTTGAGGTGGCCATTCTGGACATGCAGCCGATAGTCCAGGGCGGCCTTCACGAACTCACTGCGTCCGTGGGCCGTCACATTGAGATTGGGCACAGCGCTGGTGCTGCTCTGGTGCTCCTCCAGGCGTGGGGAGCGGGGCAGCTCGCTGCCCGACGGGCCAGCACTGTCGCTGGACACCACCGACTGGCGGCGCTGGGCGGTGGACATGGTCTTGAGGCGGGTATCCAGGCGACCCTGGTCCGCCTTGCTGACCAGCGGTTCGGGCATCAGGGGCGTGGCAGCTAGCTCCGTGGGAGCACCTGGCACCGTGCTAGCACTGGCCACCGAGCTGGAGGTGAGCGTGGCCGAGGCGGTGGACACCATGTTGCTGATCCCGCTCCCGCTGCTGCAGCTGCTGCTGCCGACGACCATAGACGTGGGCCCCTCCTCGTGCAGGGGTATGAACATGGGCGTAATCCTACGCTTGCCATCCTTCGTCCGCGTCTCTGTCTGCTTGCTTATGGCCCGCTGGCCACCGGCAGGGGACTCGTTGCTCAGCGGAAACTTCAGCGGCCTGGTCTCGTCCAGCAGCAGCGGCGGCCCAGCAGCGCCCAGCGGTTGGAGCAGTCGCTTGGGATGATCCATGGCTGGCATGCTGCTGGTGCCATAGGTCTTCCCATACATCTTTTGGAAGATGGCATGCTTGTCCGCGGGTGAGATGGCCTTGCCCAGCTCCTCCTCGGCGAACTGAAGGCAGGCAATGGTGCCGTCACCGCTGCAGGCCATCAGCAGACACTCCTTGGGGCCCCAGGACAGGTCCAGGATGCTGTCGTTGAACAGCTCGTGTATCACGACCATGGGCCGCTGCAGGGCCGTCATCCAGACGGAGAGGGAGCGATCACGTGAGCCCACCGCCAGGACGCAGTAGTGCAGCGGCTTGCTGGGACTGCCGTCGGCGGCGGCCGGACGCTGCATAATGGAGTTGTGGAAGCGGACACAGGTCACCGCCTTGCGGTGACCCACAAAATCGGTGTCCGTCTTCCAGCCCACCCGCTCCACAATCTGTGCCGTGGGCACGCCCGCGTTCATGGCATGCGCAGAGACCAGATACTGCCCGTCCGGCGACCAGGAGAGCCGCAGGAAGTGCGTGGTGCCGCCGCACTCCTCGAACGGCTCCGTTATGGAGTACGTGACGGTCCAGTCCATGGTATTCCAGATTTTAATGCTCCGATCGTCGGACTGAGAGGCCAAGTACCTGCCCACCGGATCCCAGGAGACGCCCTTCACCAGGCCCGTGTGATCCTTGAGCGTGGCCACCGAGTGGGGAAAGGCCTGGGCATCCCAGATGATCACCGTGTTGTCAATGCCGCAGCTCGCCAGATACGCGTCATTGGGCGACCAGGCCAGGTCCAGGACATCGCCGTCGTGGCCACGCAATGTGTGAAAGCATTTCCAGGACTCGTGGTTCTTCTGCATGCCGCCGGTGCCAAAGACACCGCTGGAGCCGGTGCTCTTGCGCCAAATCATGATCAGCTTGTCATCGGAGCCGGAGGCAAGGTTCTGGCCATTCTGCGACCAGCGCACACAGTTGACGCAGGCCAGGTGCTGGTCCATTTGGCACAGCATCTTTGGCACGGCCGGATCGAGCTCCGCCTTCTCCGACAGCACCGGCAGTAGGTTCCAGATGACAACGCGACCGCAGTCGCTGCCCTGGCCGCCGGTGGCGAATTTCGTGCAATCCTGATGGATATCCACCGAGAATATTTGTTTGTCTGCCAGGGGGACCAGAGCGAGGGCGAGGGGGAGAAACATGGACATTGGGACATGGGTTAGATCCAAGGCGGGATGGATTTTGGGCCGGTTAAAGCCGGCTAGAAACGGCGCCCAACACTCACCATCATGATGCACCCACCCCGGCTTGAGGAGCCGCATGGAGAAGTGCTGGCTGCTGGCAGCTGGATGCCGGTTTCTGGCCTGTAATCTCTGCTGGGGAAAGAGCAAGGCGCGCGTCGAAATCGCATTAAAAATTTGCCTATGTTTTTCGCGCAGAAGAGTTTGGTGTGCATCAGTGTGACCGTCCCACGCGAGCGGTGCAATCCAAGAGTGCCAAACATCTGGCCGCACTGCCAGACATGGCATAACTGTAAATGGGTAACCTCATCAGCTTCGATGAGGACTCTAAGTACATTCGCTGTATGTGTTAGAAAGAGATGGCAAGCAAATAGAGCAAGCAAATACAGTACCCAAAAAGAGAACGGCTCTCTCGACGAGGTTACTTATGTACATGCTGCGAGCTGTGAGAATTTCTAACGGAATGTTTATGGTTTTTTTTGTATTAAATAAACTATAACTTATTAATATTAAATATTGATAAATTAATTAAAAAATTCCTTTCATTTATTCTGTCTACTGAAATTTGTTTTGTTTTCATTTAGTTTGTTTCAACCAAAATACAAATAAGCTGTCTGTCTGGCAGCACTGTTGAACTATTTTATATTAAATATATTACATTTATTAATTTAGAGTGTAATTATTGAATTTCTTTACTTGATTCTATATTGTTTATATTATATTTAATTATATTCTTTCATAATTGTACTTGTTTAGCTTTTATCTGTTGTATTTAATATTAAATCAACTAAAGCTTAATAAAATAAATTTATTAAAATTTAAAGGAATATTGAACTATTTAATATTTAAAATATTACATTTATTAATTTAGAATGTAATTGAATTTCCTTACTATATTCTATATAGTTTATAATATATATATATATACTCTTTCATAATTTAACTTGTTTAGCTTTTATCTGTTATATTAAATATTAAATAAACTATAGCTTAATAATATTTAATAAAATTAAGCTAACTAAGAAATTCTTTTAATTTATTCTGTGTACTGAAATTTGTTTTTATTTTATTTAATTTTGTTTCAATCAAAATACAAATACACTGTCTGCCTGGCAACACTGTTGTCCTGTCAAAAGGAATGTTGAACTATTTTATATTAAATATATTTAATTTATTAATTTACAATGTAATTATTGAATTTTCTAGCTTTACTCAGTATAGTTTATATTATATTTATTTATATTCTTTCGTAATTTTACTATTTTTGGCTTTTATCTGTTTTATTAAATATTAAATCAACTAAAGCTTAATAAAATAAATGTATTAAAATTTAAAGGAATGTTGAACTACTCAATATTAAATATATTAAATTTATTAATTTAGAATTTAATTATTGAATAACCTACCTTTTTCTATAAATATTTATTTTCATACTTTTGTTTTTTTTAGCTGTTATCTGTTGTATCAAATACTGAATAAATTATAGCTTAATAATATTTATTAAAATTAAATTAATTAACACATTCCCTAACTTTATTCTCTGTACTAGAATAAGTTTAATTTTAATTTAATATATTTCAATCAAAATATTAATTTAAACTCTCTGGCAGCACTGTTGTCCTGCCAAAAGAAATGTTAATTTATTTTGTACTAAATGAATTCAATATATTAATATTGAATACACTTAATAACATTACCTTACTTTCTTCTATGTACTAAAATAAATTAGATTTTACCTTAATTTATTTCAATAAATAAATAAACTCCATCTGTCTGGCAACTCTGTTGGGGGGAGAAAGAAGAAGAGAGCGCACATGTTTTGTGTTTGAATTTTCTTTTATTTTGTGATTTTTGCATTGTTTTTCGCCTCCTTAAACCGCATAAATCCCTCCATTCCGGCTAACAATAATGGGTGGCCACCACAAGAAGAACCTGCGGGCGGAGAAGGCCAAGGTGAAACTAAAGGGCGCCAAGCTGCCCAAGGGCCTCAATGTGACCAAGACGGACTTCAAGGTGCGCAAGATCCAGATCCAGGAGCAGCTAAAGGAGTCCTCCTACACGGAGACGGGCCAGCGGCAGTTCAATCTGAAGGAGACGCTGTCCCGGCTGAAGCACCACAGCGTCAAGTTCCGCACGGATGCACTGCGCAATGTCCGGGACTCCCTCAAGGCGGGCAATGCGGAGCACTTGATTGGCCACCTGAATGCCCTGTTCCAGGGCATTGCGGCCGGCGCGCTGGACATGGAGCAGTCGGCGCGCCAGGAATCCTTTAAGACCCTCGACGTCCTGCTCGAGGCCCTGCAGCCGTCGGCGGTGGCGCCGTTCTTCCACGTTATAGCCACCTACCTGCGCTGCGCCATGACCCATGTCCTGCCCGCCATCCAGGAGGATTCACTGCTCATGCTGGACGTCCTGCTGCTGCGCGTGCCGCCCGAGCTGCTGGCCGAGCGGAATGCCAGCGTCATCATAGGCAACTTCATTGACATGATCTCCAGGTCGCGGCACGACAACGAGCGCTCCAATCGCACGCTCACCCTGAATCTGGGCCAGGGCAAGCAGACGACCGTGAAGTGGCGCACCAAGGTGCTCATACGCCTGCACCAGATCCTGGGCACCCTGGCGCAGCAGCAGCAGCAGAGCAAGAGCTCCCACGCCACAATCCGCGTCGTTCACTTCGAGGAGATGCGGCCGCAGTACTACAACGTGCTGGCTCCCTTCCAGCCGGACACCCGTGACCTGCACGCCATCCTCAACGAGTCCAAGCTGACGGCCGAGGGCAGCCGCCTGCAGACCTACGTGGAGCAGCTGATGCCCCTGCTCCAGGACAACTGGCTGGAGGTGCGACCGCAGCCGCAGCAGCCCCTGCTCGCCCAGGATGCGGCGGCCAGCCTGCATGTGGTGGTGGGCCTGATGCGCCTCCTCTGGACGCTGATTGACCAGCACGAGGCGGCCCACAGCACGCGGGAGCTGAGCACTTGGCTGAGGACGAACTACGCCCAGAAGTTCCTGCTCAACTTTCTGGCCAAGGACGGCAGCCGCTTTCCCTACCAACAGATTCCCGCCAAGAAGGCTGCCAAGGCCAAGGACAAGGGCCCGCCGGATGGCGGCGAACTCTGCCTGCCCCAGAACCTGACCCTCGTCCAGCTGACCTGCCACTTCTTTCCGCAGCCCCGCGAGAAGCACTCCCAGCTGTTCCAGCACCTCGTTTCCCATGTCCAGCAGAGCCTGGAGCGTTCGGGCCAGTTGCCGCCGGACCAGCAGCTGCTGCTGGTGGCCACACTGCGTGCCCTGCTTTTGGACCATGGCCAGCTGCTGCTGGACATTGTGGCGGAGCCCCTGACGGATCTGCTGAGTGCCACCATTGGTGCCTATGTGGGCCAGCGCTTTACCACTCGCGAGGGCGTGGCCACCCGAGTACTGAGCCTGCTATGCGAGATTGTCCAGCGTTCGCATTTGTATGGGCGCTTTGGTGGCGCCCAGAGATTCGCCGACTTCCTGGGCTACCTTCCTCTTTTGCTGCTCAAGCCCACCGTGGCGGAGGGCACGCTGCTGGCCATGGCCACGCTGTGTCGCCAACTGAATCCAGTTTTCATGGAGGCCCTGATCCAGGCCACTGGCAAGGTGTTCGGTCACCTGCCACAGCTGCATGTGACGGGTGATGCGGGCGAGAGTGATCGCTTTGAGAGTCAGAAACGGATCATAAACCTCTTCTACTATGCTAGGTCGTTGGATAAGCAGGGAGAGCAGCTGGAGCAGGCTCTCAAGGAGCTGGAACAGCGGGAAGAGCAGCGCGAGGAGAGTCAACGGATTGCCAGCTACCTCAAGGCAGTGATGGCCTATGACTAGGAGGGGAGTAGCTTAGGATTTTAGTTGATAAGTTTTAAGAGCTTGTTAAACTATTAAATTATAAATTAAGGCTAGAGCCACACCTTTGGCCTATTTATTTTGGTTTTATGTTGCTTCTTGGTCACTTTTCCTTCGCTTGTACCAAAGACTCTCTACGTACTAAGACGCCAAGCCATACGTTTTTTTTGCACACTCTTTTTTTGTGCTGGACCCAGAGCTGGGTACAGGCCATGCTATAACTGTAGAAGATAGCCTCTACAGCTTCTTTAAGGCTACCTACTGTAGTATAATAAAAAACACTAGAAGTACTAAGACGCCGAACGCCATACGATTAGGCTGTAGCAATGCAGCTTAATCCGTATGTACACATACACACACAGTCGTTGGTTGCCATGGAGACTGAGAGAGTGAGCGCCTATACAGCGCGCTCTCCATGGCATAACTATAGCAGGTAGCCTCATCAGCTCCGATGAGGACTCTTGAACATATTCAGAGACATGCGCTCGAAAGAGATAGGAAGCGAACGACAGCACAAATAGAGTCCTCAAAAGAGGGCAGTTCCCTCAACGAGGCTACCGTTTATAGTTCTATCATGCTCTTAACTTTGTGAGAGTGGGAGAGCGTAAGAGCAGGACAGCGCGAGAGCTCGCATATTGCAAATCAAATGTATATGGTCGTTACTCATCTTAGTAATTCTAGTGTCTTTGGTTTTAGCCACTTTTCCTTGACTTCCAGGCTTGGACTTCGCTTGTACCCTAAACAAACTAACCAGATCTCAAAAATAAAGGGTTTCCTTCTTGCCTTTTACCCCCAAAAGAGAAGCCTCTCCCGTTTAGCTTCTACAATTAGTTTAATGTTTACATTATATATTCACGCTCTCTCTCAGGCCGCCTTGTGCTTCTTGACGGGCTTCGTTCTGAAGCGATCTAGGACAGAGCGCGGTGCCTTGGTCTTGGGCTTGGCCTCCTTCAGCCCATGCTCCTTGAACACACTCTGCTTGGCTTCACGCACCTCGGCAATGAATTCCTGGGAAGAAAAAATAAGAAAACAATGCATTAGAATCCCCTCTAGAGCTTTTCCTAGGATATATCCTTACCTTCCGCTTGGCATCCTTGACAATCTGATTGTTGCGTGCCGCCTTGGCAGAGCCGCCGCGTCCCTTCATCTTGTGACGTGACTTCATGTCGATGCGCGGCGCCTTGACATGGAATAGCTTGCGCTTGGCATCGATCTTCTCCTGCAGCGTCGGAGCATCTACGCCCGTGATCTCGTGCGGATCTAGAGTAATTAGCTCAGGTGGAATCTTCTCCAGCAGAGCATGCACCTCATGCTCGCGCCGTTGCTTCGAGGTCTCAAATGGATTATCCTCGGTAGCATCGAAATTGGGCTCCCCGGAGCCGGGCACCAGCAGCGACTGGAAGCCCTTGGCCGTGGCCACGCCCAGCACATCCTCGTAGGGGCAAAAGCGCAGGCCATGGACGAAGGCGTCGCAGCGCTGACGGAGATAGGGCAGCTTCTGGCGGTCGCCAGTGCCGCCGCCCGACAAGAGATCCGCATAGGTCTCCAGGTAGGTGCCCTGCGACAGGGCTAGCATGCCGCGCTGCGACACATCCAGCTCGTTGGCGGGCAGCCGCAGCTGAAAGTGCGTCAGCGGCTTGTCCTGCACCAGCATCCGGATGTCCCAGACCTTGACGGCACGATCCAGGCCAGCGGTGATCAGATGCTGACCCTTGGGGTCCACTGTCAGCGCTGTCATGGCTGTGGAGTGGCAGAGCAGCTTGGCCAGGGGCTCGCGGACCTTGGGCGACCACATGGAGACGACGCCGCGACCGCCGCCAATGCATAGGACGCCGTTGCTGGGATTGTGACGCATCAGGCGGATGTCACCGAGGCCGGTGTTGAAGTTGCCCACCAGCTCGCCAATGGAGACGTCCAGCCAGGAGGCATAGCCGGCGTTGTTGCCGGCAGCCAGGAGGAAGTGATAGGGCAGAAAGTCCAGCCGATTGACCCCCGCCAGCCGCTTGATGCAGTGCAGCTCGGTGCCCTTCTTGTCGTAGATATACACCCAGCTCTTCTGGGCCACGGCGTACATGGTGGGCAGGTGCAGCCACTGGATATCCGAGATGCTCTCCATGGCATTGAACTCGCAGTGCAGCCGCTTGGTGACCCAATCGAAGGCGGCGACATGACCACGGCGACCGCCCAGCAGCAGGTGGCGGCCGTTCTTGGTGTAGCGCAACTGGTAGGGGCCGTGCTCCATGCTCAGGTTGAAGTGCTTGGCCGCCGACTGCATGTCCACATGGCCGGCGAGCTCCGCCTGCCGCAGCTCCGCTGTGATCTCGCCCTCGTCCGGCTCCAGCTGGCCGGCTACCTCCTGCAGCAGCATCTCTGTGCGCGCTGCCTGCTCGGTGGCATACTCAAGGTACACCTCCCTGCGCTCCTGCTGTTCCTTGAAGTGGCGCGTCTTGACGCCCTTTGGCTTCACCTTGTCGCCGCGCGAGTACTTGTCCATGAGCTCCTGCGGTATGGGATTCCGCTTGGGCTTGGGCTCTGCGGAGTCCTCTGGCTTGCTGGCCGCCGCCGCCTTCTTCTTCTTCTCGAAGGGTGGACGTGATGGGGCCTTCTTGGCCTGGTTGTGCATCTTGATGAAGTCGCCGACGAAATTCTGTTGACTTTTTCGCATCACTTTAACGCGTTCCAAGCCGCCGCCACCGCCGCCGTCATTGTCGGTGGCCTTGTCTGTGTCGAAATAGCGCTTGTGCACAGGCTTGCGCTTGGGACGCTCTTTCAGCGTCGGCTTTGTCATTGTGAGAATGGAATTTAACTTAAATAAAGTTTAAAAACAAAAACCTTTTTTGAATCAACAGCGTGCACGTGCTGCTTCTTCTTCTTCCGTCAGCTGTGTTCGATAGTGTGACCAGGGTCCTTCGCCCAAAGTGGCAGCTCTGCGCGGCAATACAAATAATGTAGATGATAACACGTTACTTTACTAGTATCAAATGTTTAACAGAGTTATATAATATCCACACGATTAAAACATTAAAAACCAGCTTGTTAAATAACAACAACAAATAATTCAGTAAATAATAAATCAGAAATTAACCTTAATTCAATGGTGGTCTACAGTGTTGCCACACTATTTTCCAATTACATCCCAACTTGCTTGTATGCCTGGTCACACTGCTCTACTCTTCCAATCGGAAGCAAAACATCCTTATATCGATAACAAAGTCGATGTTTTTGCAGCTCTAATTCCAATCGGAATTCACTCAAATTGGATATTCTCTCCCTCTCTCGGCTTTTAAGAGAGCCCATTCGGCTGCCTTCGGCCCGGTTCGGTTCTGGGCGAAACCTATAAATACAAGTGCAAGCGAGCCATTCGAAAAAAATTTTTTTTGTGTTCCGTGCGTATGCGTGTTGCGGTTCGGTTTTTGTTATTTTTTTCCCCGCGGCGACGGTTTCAAACAAAAAAAAAAAAATACACAAAAAATACACCGAATTTACGTGTATATTTTTTAAAATGATTTTGTTATGGTGGCAATATTGAGTTTTGTTCCTTTTTTTTCTATGACAACAAAACAACACACACGCATGAATTATTTGTTGGTGCAGTGGAAAAAGTAAGAAATGAAATGCCGAAATAAAGCTTAAGGTAAAAGCAGAAATTGAGAGTTGTTTGTTGGTGTCTCTGTGTATGTGTGTGCGTGTGTGTGTGTGTGTGCGTGCGACGCAACAATAACAAAACGAGACAGACAGACAGACGGGCAGGGAGAGCGACAGAGAGGGAGAGAGAGAGAGAGCGAGAGGGAGAGCGCAACACCTACGCATAGCATCAAATGGTGTTTTTTTTTGCTTTTGTATTATTTCTTTTTTGGCATGCCTCTGCTTTCTCTCCCTCCCTCACAGCCTCTGCTGCCTTTCGAATTTCTCCACTTCCGGTTCTCGCTCGCTGAATTTTGAAACAACCTCTTATTTAATCAATATTAATTTGTTTAACACGCGAAAGAAACTTGTCCCACATATTCGTGTGTTTTAAGCCCTCAATTGTGAAGAAATATACATAAATAAAAACTTGTTTTGTTTTGTTTTTGTTTATTGCCTTTTGGCAAAGCAAAGCCTCGCTCTTTCACTTGTCCCCACCATCACCAGCGCTCTTTCAAAAGATCAATCAGCTTTGATCCGCTCTTGTACGTTTTCTCTTCGGCTGATCTCCCACTCTCGCTCGCTCTTCCTCTCTTTGCCTTAAAGTTGAAGGTCTTTTTTGCATGGCAACAATAACAATAAATACACACAAAATAAAGACAAATTAAAAACTATTTATTTTTATTTCACTTAAAGTTAAAAAAAAAACGGTGAAAAAAATCAAGAACAACGAACAAAATACACAGAAAAGAAATGAAAGAATTGGACTTGAAATTCACGTAGCTTACACTGGAAAAAAAGTATTCATTAAAGCTGGTTTGCTTTAAATTAAATATATTTTATATTAAATATATAAAAGGCTAGCATAAATCTTTAAGCCAAATAAATAAATCAAAAGATTTGGGCATAAAACGTGTTTATTTTTATAATTCTTAATTTATATTATCAACTTTCAACATCAATAAAAATTATTTTAAGTGCATCGTCTTGATTTCTGCAAAACAGGTTTTCTTCGCGTTTAGTTTTTATTTATTTTTGATATTTATATGTTTTATTTGGCCCGCTGCTATCGTTTAAATTTTTTGCCATGACGTCAGCGGAGGCTAAATTGTTGATCAGCATTTATTTTGTTTTATTATTATTATTTTTGGCATTGCACAAAAGGCAGTGCAATTATTTAGCACTTAATATGCTTGAGATTTAAATCAAATAAATTACCCTCAAAATAAATGGAATATTTTTACAATTTACTCAAAGATTAAGTCAATATTTTATACTTGCTTTAAATAACTTGAATTTTTCTTCATATTTAAATAATACTGTAATGCCAACTACAATAATTGTTTAAGAAATATATTTATTTTCAAAGCTAAAGCTCTTAACGCTAAAAATCAAAAACAAGTTAGGAAAAAATATATAAAAATATGCAAAAGCTTGGAGAAGATGAGAATAAGACAGAAAAGCTGGACAGGTAACAAGGGAGACAGAAAAAAATCAGGTGTCTCCCTCAGACTCTTGATTTTTTTCGTTAAAACCCTGCTCTCTTGCAGATCTCCATAATATAACCAATAAAAAATGTGTTTAATAAATGTTAAATAACAAAACAATAACTGTTTTTGGTTCCGGATCCGGCAAGACAAATTAAATCGAATTTTTTAACCCGCGCTGCTGACGAGAAAATAACGAAAACAATGCATTTAATCAAAGTAAAGACTAAACTCGCGCTGAAAAGCCCCGAAATCGAGAGAAACTAGCAACAACAACCACAACAACAAAACCCCAACAAACAAAGCCCCAAAATCGCACAAAATACTGGCAAAATAACAAAAAAAAAAAATATATATATATATAAAACAACTAAATAAAAGGGGTAACAACAGCGGCAGCAACTAAAAAAAAAAGGAAGCGAGGAGAGGCGAGGGAAAACGCAACGACGACGGCCCCAAGATGTTGTACCAGCTAAGTAAGGCCACCACCAGAATCCGACTCAAAAGGCAGAAAGCCGTTCCACCACATTGCTGGCTCTGGAGTCTGGCGCTACTGGCAGCATTTACCCTAAAGGTGAGCAAAGCGGCTTGAAGCGGCCAAAAAGCACAACACAACAGCGGTTGGCTAAATAGTAGGCAACACTTTTGCCCAAATATCTTTCCAAAATTATATATTTTTAATGGTTTTTTCCCTTTAGTAATATGCTGTGCTGTAGCCAAGAAATACTATAGCTTTTTTTCAGTCTTTATTTTAACTTCAATTGAGCTCTTTACCTTTGTGTAGCAGGGATGCCCAAAGGTGGCACCAGCTATATATTCCAAAATAATATATTTTTCATGTTTCTTTCTCTTTAGTAATAAGCAGTACTATAGCCAAGAAATACTATAGTTTTTACTACTTTGTTTTAATCTCCATTGAGTTATTTAAATTGGTGTAGCAGGGATGCCCAAAGCACCCTTTTGCCGCCAGTTAAAATCCAAAATAATATATAATTTATTCATTCCTTTACCTTTAGTAAAAGGCAGTGCTCTAGCCAAGAAATACTATAGTTTATACAACTTTATTTAAACTCAAATTTAGCTCTTCAAGCTTGTTTAGCAGGGATGCCCAAAGTACCCGTTATATTCCAAAATCATATATCATTCATTCCTTTTTTTTCTCTTTTGGAGTGCTGTTGCCAAGAAATACTACAGTTTTAATAATTTATTTTAACTTCCATTGAGCTCTTCAAGCTTGTTTAACAGGGATGCCCAAAGGTGGCCCTTTGCCGTCAGCTATTTGTAAATTGCGTTACCCAAATATCTTTCCAAAATCGTATATATTTCATGATTCATGAAGAATAAATACTATAGTTTTTACAACATTATTTTAACTTCAATCAAGCTGTCTGAATTCATTTAGCAGAGATGCCCAAATGAGCATCAAATGCGTTGATCGAATGTCTTTCCAAAATCGTATATATTTCATGATACCTGATTCTATTCTGTGAATTTAAAGTAGAGAAAGTAGTACAACAAATTCTACAATTTGTAAAATGTTTGTTATTCCTCAATTAATTTTCTGAATTCTTTTATCAGGGATGCCCATCTATTTGTACCATAGGTTGACTGAATATCTTTCCAAAAGCGTATATATTTTATGATTCTATTCTTTGAATTTAATCCCAAAAAATTCAATAAATTCTACAATTTGTAAAATGTTTATTGCTCTTCAATTAAGCTCTCTGAATTCATATAGCAGGGATGCCCAAATGTGCGGCAGCCTTTGCTGCCTGCTCTATGCCAAACACTCTAATTTATTTTGTTGATAAACTAGTTGTTTGTTTATTATCTATTTATAAACTATGCAAAATAATATTTTAAAAGATTTTACCACAGCTGCACGTACGACCAGCACCCGGTTAAAATACAACATTCATAGTCGTTGCAAACAGATAAATGTATTTAATTAACTTGCCTACATTGGTCGAGTGCAATCAATGCCGCAAGATTCCGCAAACATTGCCATGAGTTGTATTTGTTTATTTATTTTATTATTTGTGATCCCACATATACTCACATTTCCACCCACATGGAAATCACTTGATGCCGCTCTCTGTTCTTCTTTTTTTTGGCCCGTTGGTCTTTTCCCATGTTAATCAAACTTAATTATTTCGCATTGGTAATTGTTCATGCGGATGTATGTGGTATTTGTATGGAATACAAAGGCCCTGGTATAATGAGAAATAAATGAAATCATTAAAATCATTTCGTATTTAAATAAATAAAAAGGTAAAATTGATAATACATTGGCTGTATAGTTTATAAAATCTTCAATCTTGATATTAATTAAAATAAGGCATTTTATACATATTTACATCAAAGAAAAGAAGGAATATAGTAAGATATTTCCTGTATACATTTTTTTAAAATTTAATGATTCTTTATGATCCCGAACTCTCAAATTCTTTTTGATTATACATATACATATATTGTAAAGAAATTAAATGTTATCTCAATAGGTTCTTTAAAGTTTAAACAAATATTTTAATAGTTATTTCGTGCCATATTTACGGTTACGGTTTTTGGGTGCTTTGCATAACATTTTCAAGTTGCATCCAAGTTTTTTTTTTGTTGATGAAATCACCAAGACTTGCAATTTTCCTAATTGTTATTAGCCTTTCAACAGTTAGGCACGAATTCGATTTTCATAAAAGTTATATAACCTTTCTAATTACAATGCATGCCCACAGGCATTGCCTTTTTCTATAATTTACCTTTTACTCGGGTGTTTCTATTACTATTTGTTAATTATATATTACGACTGGTAGTCGTCACGAATTCTAAACTAGTTTTCGGTTTTATTTTCCAATGATGAATTCTATTATTTTTGTATTTTTTTTGTTTGGCAAAATTGTTGACGCGTAACGACTACCGTCGAGTATATATGTATGTATATAGAGCTCTATTTCCCCAACCGATCCGATTTCTGTACAATTGTTTACCCAGAGATCCCATCCCATCCCCCCACTTCAAATGGTTTTCTAGTTGTCCAAGTTGTTCTACCGGTTGTTGTTGTTGCCACTGCTGGTCCCCCGTATATATATTGTACCGATAAATGGCCAGAAATATTTGCCATTTGGTCACATACAATCTTAACTTATATTTCGTCGCTGGTGGCCATAAGTCACGTCTCAGTCGGAATAATAAACACAAATAGTATGTATACACATGCAACCGCTTAAAAAAAATAATAAAAATAAAAAAAAGAGCTATCAAGATCAAAGTAAAATTCACTGAGTGATTAGGTTTATTTTTTAAATATTTCTCTGATCTGCCAAGGCTTTATTTGGACTGATTAGCTCTTAGATTTATTTGTTTATACTTGCAAATCTATGGAAATAACAATAACATTTGATGGACAATTTCTTGGAAATCTTGAAAAATATGTCACATTTTAAATGCGCACACAAAAAAATTAAAACCAATAAAAACAATTATCCCAGAGTGAGAAGAGGGTACTGGATGGAAAGTGCTGGGCAATTAAATGCAGGACAGAGTCCTCCTGCAGATGCACAACGCAGATAGGACAACCACACCCATTTCTTGTCCCGGACACGTGTCAACCGTAACAGCAACAAGACCAGGAAGCCAGGACTTAAGGTGCGGGTGAAATGGGGGGGAAAAGTTCTTAGTCCACAGACAGCTTGTGGAAATGGAATTTCCAGAGTGGGAAAACGAACTCGTAGCAGGATGACAATTAAATGCAACCCTGCATTGGACCCCAGCCTTTTTTTTTTGTATTTTTCCAACCCAATTTACCTCGCACACAATGTGCATAAATTAAGTAACAAACAATTTAACCTAGGTGGCGCATAAGATTGAGCTTATTAACCCTCTTGTGGCAATGACTAATTGATCACTGACTCAGATAAATATGCGGACAGAAGAGAATGCTTGGTTAGCGGACTCAATAGATCAGTTCCAGTTTCTTTTTTTTTTTTTTGTTTAGCTTTTGCAGCACTTAATGATAATAATTAATTGTGATTATTAAGCGATTTGCCATGGAATTTCTGAGAAATAAGCAACATTTTAAGATACTTTAGTATATGTATTATTACGTTTATTTTTAGTTCGATAAAAGAAACACTTATATACTTTTTATGTACACTTAAAGTAAACCCCAAACAAGTGGTTTAAAATTGTATACAATTTTAGTTAGCAGTTTTACTGCCACTCACTTAACCTCCCCAAAAAACCAATCATGGATATTCACCAGATCTTCAAAGTATCCGTGCAACATTATTCCCGCCTCGCTTCCAGACATCAAACAGATACTGAAAATAGAGTCAAATGCCGGAAATGCAGCCTCAAAATGTGCAAGCAAAAAAAAAAAAAAGAAGAGAAATCAAGAAAAATCAAGGGGAAAATGCAGGAAAATTGTAAAATGCAAAAATAAGTTAGCTTTCGGTTTCGGTTCTCTGTTCGATCGAAAAGGGAAAGTGTGAGTGTGAGTGCGATTTTGATTTCCATTTCGGTGATCGCCCCGAAGGCTTCTCCAGACTTGGCCAACCCTTTGGAATTGGTTTCGTGCTGTAGTTTTCCTGATTGGAAATATGTGGGCAGGGAAACAGGACTCTTTCATTGTCCTGCAACAAAAGCGAACCGAAAATGAAATTGCTTTAACGGTGTGGTGTGTGTGTGTGTGTTGGGTGTGTGTGAGTGTGTGTTTTGCTCCCGTGAGGCATTTTTCAACTGCGAGGGTGGCTTTTCCACACAACCTCCTCCTCCACCTCCTCCTTCTCATATAGAAATGTGTATATATCGAGGTGTATCGGACAGCTGAGGTGGAGATACTAGTATTTCATATTTAACTGTAAGTTAATAAATGCATACTAGCATGGGTATTACATTAGAGCTGTAAAAATATCGATATATACGATATTTTTGATATTTTAAAGCAAAATATTCGATAGATATATCGATATTATATCGAAAACAATTAAGAAACTATTTTTAATTTAGTTTTCTTCTGTACTTTTGGGATCTCAGGGAAATTTAATAGAAAGAAATGCATAAAAAGATTTATTTTAATTAAGCAATTATCGGTTTCTTAAAAACAAAAACCAAAATTTTCGATTAATTTCTCAGTAATTTCTGAAAAATAAACACACATTTTCTTATATTACTTGAACTCTACTTTAAAATATCCATAAATGAGATCCCTTTCTCAAATATTATCCTAAAACTATTTTATCGATATATCATAAAATTGTCCAAAATATCGATATTGAGGGAAAATAAATCGAAAACTCAATATATCGATATTTGTATTTGAAAATTACTTTTTTAATGAATAAAATGCCAAAACTATGATATTCTATAATTGTATTAGTAGGCAAATATATTTGTCAGTTATATATCCTATATATTTTTCATGGTATTTCGATTAGCATTCCTTTTGGAATAGTTTTTTTCTCTTAATACCCAAATTTAAGGCAATATTATTGCGACCCCGCCTGTAAGTGCGGGCGGGTGTGTCCTATATATGAAGTCACTTAATATTTAGTTCTCTGTAGCCATTCATATGAATCATAAACGGGGGAGGTTTCATCCCAAAACTCTCTCCCACTGCCACTAACTACTACATATGTACATACTATCGAAGCGACCCTCGAGAGCATTATGAAAGTCATAATTCTTGTATGGAAAAACTTTGTTACGCGAAATGTCCGCTGACTAATTACTTAAGGTCGAGGAGAAATGACTTGCATTAAGTGGTGTGTGTGTGTGTATAAAGTTTAGTTTTTGATTATATATCAAAAAGGGAAAATAAAACAAGACTAGAACATAAAGTGAGACATTAAGAGAACGGTGTTTATTCACAGCCAAGGTAACCATTCCCTTGCAAAACGTTTGTAAATAATTTACAGGATCCTTTTATGTAGCGGGAAATGGAGTAACTGACTGGGTTTTGTTTTCTTTTTAAATAAAAAGTGATTTTTTAAAAGTTTTTGAAAGATATGTGCAGATGCTGTAGTTCCAATGTAGTTCCAGGATGCAGGAATACGTTTTTTTTTATCACAAAAAGGACACCGTGATGATGTTTTCCATGTCTATGTCTCATTTTAGTTGTAGATGATTCAAGTTTGTCCTTCAATTAACCATTTCAACACTTTTTTTTTAACCTGCATAACCATTTTGAAAGGCTCCGGAAACAACACATAAAAGCAGGACAAAGTTCCCACAATTCCTTCCTTAAGAAAAGTAATTGTTTCGCATTAAGGCTGTCGCTTGTGTCCTTGGTGGCCGAATGCGGGGTAATTGTGGACCGATGGGCTGCTGGACACATTCCGGACGATTGAGTTTGTCACTTGGATGCTCCGCCATCCGACTTTGGATCGAGACTTGTGGCTCTGGAGATCGGTAGAATGACCTGTGCCACCTGCACGGATATAACTCACAGTTGTTGATCTGCACGGGGATATAGTAGGATATAATTGATACAAAAAAGAGGAGATAAACCGAATACATACTAGTTGATTATTGAAACGATGTTGGCCAGACATTATTTATATTCCTAATCCTGATCCCAAAGGGGTTTTCCACTTGCAAATTTTGTTTCTGTTTTTTAAATTTTGAACTTACAACAAATTTTGTAATAAATTTAGATCACGATCTGTTTCCGAGCAAAGATCTGAATAAACTAAAAATTTCCGAATGAAGTTCCATAGTCTACATTTGACAGGTGCTTGCAGGGCCTACTTTGAGGTGATTTTTAATGAAAAAGTTTATATATCTTTGGCGTGAGGCGAAGAGTATCTATATCCATTAATTGCCATTGTTATTCCCGCTTTATTACATCCCACTCCAATGGATTTTGTAATAACCCTTTGACTCCATTCATGATTACCACCACAACTTGTGTCTAGAACTAAATTAAAATCAATACTGAGGCCATTTTGCAATGCAATCGTAAATCGTAGATCTCGAACCGTTTGTTTACAGGAATGCAATAAAAAAAAAAAAGCAGACAGGCTGGCGGGAAAATAATAATAAAAACTAAAGTAATGGGCCAATGCATTCGTAACAAAAGGAAAAAAAAAGCCAAGGGAATGGGCCTGGCCCGGCAGTTGTTTGCGTAATTGAAATTTATGGACTGCCCTCCGTAAATTGTTTCAGTGCATACACATATGTATGTATGGATGTAAAGGAGGCCGAACCAGATGCAGATGCAGAATCGGCGGAATTATACTTAAAAAAAGGGGGGTGGTGTCCAGGAAGTGGCATTCACACATTTTCTGCCGGCTCATTTGCGACCGCCTTTTCCTTTCCGATTTTTCCCGATTTTCTCCCCAATCTGCCCCGTGGAGTTTGCGAAATCATCGAAAAATTCTTACAAGAATTTCAGGGGGGGGAAGAATCCCTCCGAATGGAGAGCATTAGCACCACTCGAGTTTCCCGGGGGCTTGTCAATCATCTTATTGGGATAGTTTCTTTGGCCGACAGCTGACAGGCTGACAGACAGATGGACAGGTTGTCAGGTTTTCAGGTTTTCACTTTATTTTGGATATATTTAAGAGCACTAAAGGTCTTGTTTGTACAAATTATTATTGGATTTAATTAGGAAAACAATTAATTAACAAGTAAGAAAAGCTAACTTCGGGCGGAGCCGAAGTTTATATACCCTTGCAGATAATTTGT
>JAEIIU010049268.1:0-61104 GCA_018874675.1 Drosophila baimaii | reverse complement strand
GCCGCAACAGCCGCAGGCTCCTCAGCAGTTCCAGCAGGCTCCGGCTATGCCGCAACAGCCGCAGGCTCCTCAGCAGTTCCAGCAGGCTCCGGCTATGCCGCAACAGCCGCAGGCTCCTCAGCAGTTTTCTGACCTTACGGTCGCAGGACCGCTGAACGCGCCGGGGATGCCCCCCATGACGGCACCGCAGAACCTCGGTGCAGTCCTGGACGACGAAATACCCTTCTGACGCCCGGGGGGCGCGTGCCCCCTCGCCCTTCGGGGTGCATAGGTCTATTCTACCGCACCGGTATTCTGGGCGGCAGGAAAATTTCGTGGGGGTCCGGTGTCAGTAATTCAGTCCGTTATCCCATTCCAAGGCCGTGTCGGCATCATTGGAATGAAGGCCGGTGATCGTTCTAAAGGTTTTGCCCCAGTCTGGCTTTACCCGCATGAGGCTATCGATCAAGCCTATATAGATGGCGCTATCCAGAGCCTTCGGTCGCGTGGGGCGACTGATTATTATTTCTCTCTCGCCGGGTTCGAGTGGCCGACCGGTGTGGCCGCCCGTCGCTACGCCGCAGACGCACACTGGTTCCGATCCTACGCGGTGGATCTGGACTGCCACGGTAAGCCCGGCGAGTACTCCACCCCGGATGAAGCTATCACGCATCTTTGGGATATCTGCAGCAGCACCGGCCTATTCCCCTCGCGCATAGTTTCGACCGGTCGCGGAGTACAGGCGTTCTGGACACTGAACCGGGATCTGACGCCGTTCGAGTGGCTGAAGATATCCGACAAAATGTGGTCCGTGCTGGCGTTCTATAAGTTGCGGATGGACCCCGCAGTTCAGGGTGATAGAGCCCGCGTCCTACGCATCCCCAACACACGCAACAGCGCCTCGGGCTCATTCGCCCAGATTATCCATGACGCGCCACCATTGGACGCCAAGCCTTTTTTGCGCAGCCTCGATACGCTGATGACCGACCGGGCCATACCGCTGGTGGCCGCGCAGAAGGAAGTGACCCGGCGTAAAGCGAACGACCATTCGGACGAAGTATTCGATTGCCCGATGAACGAGGCACGTCTGCGGTTTTTGTTGGAGCGTATCCCGGCGGATTTCTCTGCGAAGGCCGGCGGCGCGGCCGACAGCTATTCTGCTTATCGAAATGTCGTTTGGGCTATCAAAGGGACTGCGCTCCCGAACGCATGGGATGCTGCGGTTGAGTGGGCCTCCCGGGCGTCCAAATCATACGACGATTGGCTGGAAGGGCTGACGAACACATGGGACAGCGATAACGAGCGCACGGAATCCCGTATCGGTGTCGGCACGCTGTACTGGGCGGCGCAGGAATACGGCACGAAAAAAGCTGCGAGTGAGGTTCGCGGACTGCACTTTCTGACGAAAGCAGAAGTCGAGGAACTATACGGCAAGGGCTATAACCCGCGCCTTCGGCAGTTCCATGAACTGTATGACGATGCGGATATAGAGCCGGAACTATTTGTCGATCCTTTGGCGTGCAGTGATACCGAGGATGAAGAACTACCCGAGGGGTCGGAGGGTATGTGGGACGGGGTGGACTTCGAACCCCCGCTCGATGATGACCCTGCCGAAAACCCGGACATACGCTGCTATCTGGATGGGGTGATGCCGACCCCGGATGAGGATATCGACAGCGATCCTCTATGCACGGATACGCCTCCGGATCTGAAAGAAACGGCGGTTGCAGCGGTTCCGGCCATTCCGGACCCACGCCACACTGCCCAGATTCAGCAGGCGTTCGAGGCGTTCCCGGGCGCTATCCCTATGCGCGCCTCCTACGGCGCCCCTCGGGCTATGCTGCCGGACGGATATCAATGGGGCGGCGAAGATAAGCTGGCGATCGGTCGGGTTGCGCCGATAAAGGGTGCAAAAAAGACTGATAAAATCCTTACCGAGTTTAAAATCGTTCTGCGATGCCCATTTGAATTGATAGACGTGGTGGTCAGCCGGGACCGGGGCACGCAGGAGGACAGTTATTTTTATCTGGTGCGGTTCTGGGATCGCGGCACACAACGGCCGGGGCAGATGTTTCGTATTCCGGGTTCTGTTCTGGAAGACAGCGGAGCGTTTGCCCGTTTGTTGGGCGCTCGCGGTGCGTCCGGGTTTGTCGGAGAAGATGAGGGACTAGGCGGCGTGTCGAAGTATCTGAAACACCAGGCTGAATTGATGCGGCGCGAGCGTAAGCCGCAGCGGGAATACACGAATTTTGGCTGGACCGAGAACGAGGGGAAGCTGGGTTTCGTCCTGGGCTCCACGATGCTGCACAGCCAGATGCCGGCCACCACCGCCCGGCTGCGGGACGGAGCAAAAGACTTCATTGCCCCGGTTGGCGCTACGCGCGGGTCTCTGGCCGCGCAGGTAAAGATCCTGTCGCAGTTCTCGGCCGAACCCGTTTACGACCCGTCGGGACGTCTGGTGCGTGTTGGTGATGAAGACCCGAGAGCTATTCTGTCGATGATGCTCGGCGCGCCGCTGGCTGCGTTCAGTAGCAAGAAATCCGGGCTCATCTATATCCAGCAGCCCGACGGGGGTCAGGGTAAGACCACGGCGGCCAATATCGGCCTCGGCTTGTGGGGCGACCCGAATCGTATGCGCATGGTGGCGAACAGTTCTATCGTCGCCGTCAGTAACCGGCTGGTCGCGTATCGGGATATTCCAGTCGTCACGGACGATCTGCGGTTCTCACTGCGCCGGGGGGACAAAAAAGCGCAGGAGTATATGACGTTCTACCTCGAACTGACGCAGGGTAAGGAAGTATCGCGTGCGGACCGGACAGGAACCGCCGAAATCCGTGGTTCCGGGACATGGAACGCCCCCGTGTTTGCAACCAGCAATATGCCGCTGGATGTGGTGTTCGCCATGATGGATGACGCGCAGAACAAGGTTGCCAATCTGGGCCGTATCCTGTGCGTTCCCTACCGCTCTCCACTTAAAGATCCGAAGACCATGCGTATCGGCAATGATCCGTTTGACCACGCGATCGAGGAGAATTACGGGCATATCGGTCCGCGGTTTGTGCAGTTCATCCTCGATAATATGGACTACGTGAAGACGCTTTTGCGGCAGACAGAAGACGCGGTGCGGGACCACGTTATTTCTGTGTTGCAGCCTAAAGGCCGCGAGGCGCAGTGGTCGCATTACCGGCACCATATTTCGAACGTCGCCCGTGGGCTGGTGGCGTTGCGGTGGATCGTGGACAACCAGATCGCCCCGGGTTGGCAGTATGAAAGCACGGCTCGCCGGCTTCTTGAACTGCCGAACCTTATGGACAGCACCGTCGAAGCGAACCGCGTGGAAACTGACCTGGGCAGCCATCTGTCGCAGTTCTGTGCGCAGTATGCGACGAATATCGCCGTTCGTAGCGGGCAGGCGACCGGCTTCGACGTTCCGGACGTGTCAGTCCTGCGCGGTGACGGCGTGGTCATCCGTGTGGACCGGGATACCGCATATCTGGATGAGAAGAAGTTGCAGAATTACATGTTGCAGCAGGGTATCCCGTGGGCGTCGTTCCTGTCGTGGCTGCGGACCGAGGCTGCGTATGTGCATACCGGGATATCCATCGATATGGGGGCGGGCTGTAGGGACGTGCCGAGGCTCATCCGTAAAGCGATTGAGGTGCCGGCCGCGCTTATTGTGGATGCGCCCGTCGAACGGAATTTCGGGGTCGTCCAGGGTAACGGCGAGATCGTGCCCGCCAAGATCACGCCACCCCCGCTTCCTATGGCGGCTCCCCCCATGCCGCCAATGTGGAAACCTTAGTAAACGAGGAACCGCACAGCTATCTCCGCGGCGGACGAAATTGCCATCCCGATCAGGATGCCGCGGACAGCAGAGCAACAATAACAATCCCGCGCGGCTCCGAGGGCGAAATCCAGCCCCCGGCGCAACGGACCCTGGCAGAACAGTTTCTGCACTCCACGCCAGAACCAGTTCGCGTCTGTGTGCGCCCCGTCAATCCACGTCCCGGTCTCTGCCAGCATCCGCTTGCACTCAGCTTCCGTCTGCTCGATCCTGCGCTGGCAGAACCGGTCTGCAGCTTCGATGCCGGCAATAACTTTCTGGGCTTCCTCATCTGTCATCTTCTGTCCCCCAACGATTCAACATGGTCCGCTGCCTCATCCCAGATCTGATTTTGCGCCTGTTGTATGATCGAGGAGAGGTTTGAGAGCCTGCGTGTTTCTACCACGTTGCGCTGCTGCTGGGCCACTACAAGCGCGGCGCGGATCTGTGCCGACGTCATTCCGCCGACGCGCAGGTTTGTGGCAGCGTGAGACGCCTGTGATCTCAGTCGCTCGGCCGCGGCGGCTTCTGGTCCGGCATCGCCGCGCATAAGGGATTGACTGGATGCCGTAGGGCCGACCAGCTTGCGATATGTGCCCATAAATCGCGCCTGCTCGCCGCTATTCGTGGGAGATGATGTGAAGGCCGGGGCAACCGTATCCCGTATGCTCGTGAGCGCATCCGGCGTCTGGCCTGTGCGCTCAGTGCGGATACCCTCCATGCCGTCGGCAGCGTCAGCGACGATCGGGGCGTAGCTTGAAATGAGCGTGCTGACCTGGCCGGGTGCGAGGTTGACCAGCCCCATACTAAGGCCGTGCAGGGCGTGCGCTACCTGCGTCGCCCAGATACTGTCCGCCGGCCGACCCTCCTGCCAACCCGCAGCGTTCATCAATCGGTGCCCGGAAGCATCAGTCGGGTTTTCGTTATAAAGAGGATGGCCGTTTGTATCGATGCCCTGCATCACCGCGATTGGGGCCTGAAGCACGGGAGGCAAGATCAGGTTCTCCAACCACGCCCCGGTCGTCTGGGTCTTCCAGGGCAGGTCTATCGGGGAAAACGATGAAACCGCGGACCGGCCGACGTCGGCCAGAACCTCTTCCGGCTTCTGCCGCCCCCGAATAACCCGGGCCATACCTGCGCCGATGGTCATCGGGAGGTGGAAAGCGTAATCCATAGGGAGCGCAACGCCGTGACCCAGATAAAGCGAGCTCTCCTGATTGCGCATGGTATCCGCTCGATCTCCGAACTCGTGGTATGCTTCCTCGGTCGCGGCGTAAGCAGCTACCATCGCCATACCAAAGCCAAGCTGCCCGTAGCCCGAGGTAGCCATCTGTTTCATGAACGGGGCAGTCTGCACGGTCGCGTTGAAGAACGGGAATACTGCGGACAGAAGACGGCTTCCGTTCCAGCCACTTCCGCGATTGGCGAAATTCGGCAGGATACGGCGGCTACTGTTCAGTGCGCGGGTAAGGATTTCCTGATTATCCGGCGCGGCCGACCAGGCGCGGAACTCGTTTTCGTTCTGGAACTCGCGGCCCGCGTAGTGTTCCAGAAACGTCCAGAACGCTCCATACTGATACGCCAGATCCGGCGTATGCGTGATGTGAAGCGCCTGCGCAGCGATCCGGCCGCCGCCTTCGAGAAGCGTCTGGGCGGGTGCCGCTTTAAGACGATCGAGGAGCGGGGCTGAATCATAGTCGAACTGACGCCCAAGGCTGCCAGTTTCGAACCGGCTGTCATTAAGCGACCCGGCTCCGAGGCGTTGGGCAGCCGCCAGTTTCCAGTCTGTGGCTCCGGGTTTTACGCCAGCCCGAAACATACGCAGGACGTTGCGCATGTAGGAGCCGATTCCATTGGCGCCGGGTAGCAGGGAAGTCGCTTCACCAAAGGTAAGGCCGCCGGCCGACTGCAAGGAAAAGGGGGTAAGGAACGTATTCCACGCAAGGTTTTTAAGCGCCCACGCCGGACGTGCAGTCGTCATCATCCACGACATAAAGCGCGTCGTGCCCGCGATATACTGGAACGCCGCATCTTTGTTCTGGTTCGTCAGTATAGCCGCGAAAGTGCGGCCGGTCGGCGTTTTGGTGGATACGGTAACGCGGCGGAGATCCGGTGGTCCCCCCGCCTGTTCCGGCGGATACCACACATACGTCGTATTCGGTTCATCAGCTTTAGGAAGAACCCACGACAACCCATCACGCCCTCGAACCGGATCTGCCTTATCGACCAGCAACACTGACTGACCCGGGTTATCCAGCACTGCGTCCACGATCGACCGCTTATAGCTGTTCATCCACATGGAACGCGTCTGGCCGTCCAGCCATTCAAATAGCTGGCGTTCCGGGTTCTGCACGCCGGAGGATCGACCACGCAGCCCCACCGGCGACCGGCTACCCATAAACCCTAAACCCTCCTCATCTCGCAGGGGGATGAAGTTCGAGGCGTGTTCCCGGTAATATGCGAGGTCTTCTGCAGTCAGCCCGTTACCCTGCGCCGCCCGCTGTTCCAGAACTTGCAGGACATAATTGGTCGCCAGCCGGTTTACCGCATCGTATTTAGCGCGGACGTCGGGAGCCAAACTTTCGATAAACGCCTTAGCGCCCTGTTCACCGGTTATTTTGGTGCCGTCGCGCGTCGTATATTCAAACGCGGTTGTATTATCTCGGTTGCGATAAAAATCCTGCGTCCGGACTTCTGCGGCGTGGGCGTCTGTTTCCCGTGCAGCCAATTCGGCACGGGCGTTCGCTTTGGCCGCCTCCGTTTTGGCGCCATCCAGCTTCTTCTGGGCTGCGGCTACGCCGCGCCGGGCGCGTTCCAGTTCAGAGAGGAACTGTTTCCGCACCATCTCGTTACGCTCTGGCGTATGGAGCGCCAGCCGGTACTGCCCGAATGTCTCGGCGCTCAGACCATTCTTTTTTATGAAGTCACGGAACTGCCGGTGGAACAGTTTGACAATAGACTGTTCGCCGTTGACGGCCGCCGCCATCTGCCCCCGGAGGCGTTCGAGGGCGGGACGCGCTTCGTCGCGTAGGGCTTCGCCGGTTTCCGGATTTACCCCTCGGACTTCTGCGTCGTCTACCACCGAGAGATCGTCCAGTAGGTTGGCGTCAGTCCATTTCGCGGCGTTGAGCATCCGCCCGGTGAGCGTGTTTTCAAGCCGCTGGTCAGGCATTTCGGACAGGATACGGTTCATATCCAGATCCGCAGATTGGTTCCAGCGCCACACCATTCGTTCCCACCGCCCAAGCTGCGCGAACTCGGCACGCTGCTGAAGCGCCCGGAGGGTCTGGGAGCCAGACCAGACATTCCCATCAAGCCGGGCGAGATACATAGCAGCCTGCCGCAGCCACGGAGGCGCATTGGAGAACTCGTTCGGGGTGGAGAAATTAAGGGCGTAGCGCGAGGGGACATACAGATCCGCCGTGGCCGTCGGCTCCAAGTTCTGCTGGTCCCAGTATGCACGCCGCGCCTCGGGGGTCGGAAAATATACCGGGCCTGTTCCCTTGGTGTGTGTGCCATATCCCAGTTCGGGGTCGTGGAAAGCGTATCCCGCCTCCAGCGAACTGTCCCCATAACGCAGGAGGGTCGCCCCCGTGATGCGCTCCGGGTTGATATCATGCACGGCTTTCGTGGGGGTAACCCAGTCAGTTCCGGCACCCCCTTGTTTGGACGGAGGGAAATTCTCCGGGGTGGGCATATTAAACGCCACCCCGTCTACGCCACACTCTCTTGGTCGGTTATCTTCGGCCATCGCTCACTCCGGGGTTACAGGCAGTTTTCAATCCGGGGCGTTTCCGCCCCTTGCGACTCCCCCAGGCGGCGGCCCTCCAATATTGTCCGCGCTCGTTCACCAAGTATGATCGAGTGGGCAGCCGCCTTTGGCTTATCGCCTTCCGCCTGTATTTTACGCAGATCCGCATCCGGCAGACTATCCATAAGCTGGGACTGCCGCCGCAGATACTCCGCGCTCATACGGGCCTGCGGCGTTTCATACGCGCGCATCACCCGGTCCTGCCGCGCCAGTGTGTCCCGGATTTCCGGCGCCATGCGGCCCAGTGTTTCCGACGGGATGGCTTTCGGTTCGCCCAGCGGGATACCAGACTGTTCCCGGAGGCTGTTAAGGATCTGTGCATCCGGCGTCTGTTCGTCCGGCTGCGCGGGAGGACGTTCATGCAGCATGACGCGAGCCGTCCCGTCGTCGCCGTACTCAGTGCTGGTTAGGGGCACATGATCCCGCAACGCAGAGGCGGTATCCGGATCGGCAGGGGATAGCGGAGGGATATCCGTTATTCCGGCCGTCGCAGCCTCTCGTGCCAATGCCGTATGATACGCCTGTGTGGCGGCGACACGTTCGCCCAGTTCTTTGGCTGTCAGCCCGTTAAGGTCCGACGACACCATATAGGGCGTTACCGCAGACTGCCGCTCGGGCATTTTATATCGCCCTTCGCTATCGACGTTGCGATTGGACAGCACGTCGTGGAGCGCCTGGATCGCCTGGGCGTGGTCTTGCGCCAGCCGCGCGAGCCCCATTTGAACCGCTTGCGGAGTAAACTGCGTGACCGGCGGCACTTCGCCCGCTTCTACCGGTTGGGCACGAGGGGGTGGTTCGGCGGCCAGCGTTTCGGGCGTAGGCTCCTGTTCGGCTGGTGGCGTTTCCGCGGGCGCGCCTTCGGGGGGAGCGGCCTGTTCGCCCGGCGGCGTTTCCGCGGGTAGTTCCCCCGGGGCGCCACTTTCTGCCGGCGGCGCAGCCGGTACGGCCGGTGGGAAATCTTCCGGGGGGATAGACTCACCATTCTGCGGCGGATTACCGGGGGTTTCCGGGGATACCGGCGGTGTTTGCGACTCACCACCTTCCGGCGGGGGCTGGTTAAAATTAGGATCATGCGTAAGCTGTAGCGGGTCCGGGACAGCCGGCTGGCTCACATGGTGGAGCGCGCCAAGCGCGCCACCGAAGGCCATATTGCCCAGTATATCGCCCGAGGTTGGTGCGCCGAAAGCCGTCGGGTCGATCAGATGCTGCGCGCCCTGCACCGCCGTGTTGCCTACGCCAAACGTGCCCGCGCCTTCCGCTATACTGCGCAACAGTCCCGGAGCCGCTTTGGCCGCTGCATCTTTACCTACCAAAGACGCTAAACCTTCGATGATCGATCTCCCGGCGGTAGGTGTGATAGCCCCAACGGCGGCACCGCCAGCCCCACCAACAAGCGCATCGAGCGCCGTCTGGCCCGGTCCTGAACCTGCGGCGGTCGCGTGTCCGGTGCTTTCCGTCAGCCCCTGCGCACCAGACAGGCCCGCCCCAAGAGCCAGAGCGCCACTCGCGCCCAGTGTTTCCGGGGCTGCGGCCAGAGCGCCGAGAATAGGGATAATACCACCGGCTGCGGCACCAATTTTGCCCTGAACCTGCGAGGCGTTTTCGCGGTTCGAGCCAGCCTGTGCGTATTCCCGTGCGCGGCCTGTAGCGCCGATGGCACGCAATCCTGTGGCGATCGCGTTATCCGTCATGCCGGCAATCTGGTTCCCGGCCGCAGATACTTCATCCCGGGCGGCGCCGAACATACCCGGCGCTGTATTTACCTGCGGGTTGGCCGTATGATTCTGGACGGCCGCAGACATTTTGCGTCGGAATACGCCGGTCCCCAGTTCCCCCGCGCCATTCTGGCCGGCGGTGGTTTCCTGATAGATGGAGCCCGTGGGGATCGAGGCGTATGACTGGGGGTTCGCCGGATTGAACTGCGGATACCGGGCGAGGTCGGCAGCACCGTATCCCTCTCCTTGTCCGAAAATGGCCGGATCGGTTATCCCCCTCGCACGCAGCGCCGCCGTAACCTGGTCCTGTTCCATCTGCTGCCGGAGTGCAGGAGGGATCTGCTGTTGGGGCTGCTGTGCCGCGCCCCCCGTCATCTGCTGGATGGCCTGCGACAGCCGACCCAGTTCCGCCATATCGATGCCAGGCGGTGACTGCGGAGTGTCGGTCATGAAAACACCCGGCAGCGGCGCGCTATAATGCACGCCGGGAAACTGGGTTTCAGCCGAAGGCGGAGGCGCCCCGTAGAGCAAGCCCGAAGGGGCGGAGGGCATCGGCGCCTGTGGCATACCTTGGGGCTGCGCCCCCGGCGCCACCAAACCACTCATTACCGGAATTGGCACCATAGACCCCGACATTCGACCCCCCCATATCCATTACTGGCGTTCGAGGGGCACTATACGGTGATCCGAGCGGGGGCGCTACATTACCCATCGCCGGCTGCTGGCCGAACCCGGCCGGTATACCCGCGCCAATAAGTCCGTTGATACCGGTTCCGGCGGCGTACTGTTGGAACTGCGGTTGTGGCTGGGTTTGTGGCAACGGCGCGCCGCCCATCATGGCATGGAGTTTAGCCAGATATCCTTGTGTCTGGTCTGGTAGTCCATTCAGCCCGATCTGGCCGTTCTGGTATCGGTTCGCCCAGCCCGGGCCGGCATTATAAGCAATCGCCACAAGGTCCGGGTTGCCGCCATAGCGATGCCACAAGTCCCCGAGGAGATGAGTGCCCGTCTGCATGTTTATCGCCGGGTCGGTAAGTTGGGCTGGCGTCACCCCATATCCCGCGGCCGTTCCCGGCATAAGCTGCATCAACCCGACTGCACCGGCTCCCGAAACTGCGGCCGGGTTCTGCGGGGCATTTTCTATCTGCTGGATATACGACGCATAGTCAGACGGGACACCGTACTGTTGTGCATACCCGCGCAGCATTGCGCCATAATCCATTACTGCCCCCCGTCTCCGCCGCCATCCATCATATAGGGATTAACGCCGGTCATAGTTGAGGTAAACACGGCACGCGCCTGTTCCGGGGTGAGCCAGCCCTGCTGGACGGCCGGGGACAGCATGGACAACATACGCTGCCCTTGCGACGCGGCCCCGTAGTTTCGATAGATCGAGCCGAGAAGGGTGGCCATCTCCTTACGGCTGTTCTCCTGTGACTGGAACTGCCGCTGCATCATGCCACTGCGCATCTGCAGCATCTGGTCGGGCGTCATCTGCACGGAAGAGGCGAGCGGGTCAGAGGCCGCAGTCTGCCGCCCATTCGCCTCGGTCGTATACAGTTCCGGCGTGCCCCGGGTATCCGTGCCGTATTCGTATCCGCGCGGTGCGCCCGGGGTGTAGTATGAACCACCCTCGTGCATAAACTGATTCACCGGGTTCATATCCCCGGTCAGCAGACCATGCCCCAAAAGCTGCTGCTGATAGGCCGAAAGGGTCTGTGCGTTCTGCGCTGCCTGCGGGCTATCCATGTAACCCATTGCAGCCTGCGGACTACCAAGCGCACCAGACAGATGCGTAAGGGCCGCAGCTTGCGGGGCAGGAATACCCGCGGCAAGCATCTGCGTAAACGTCTGACCCGCCTGCGTCCCATTGTAGACCTCGTTCTGCTGCTGCTGCTGAAGCGACTGCTGCGCGGCCGGCATATTGATCCCGAGCATCTGCTGTGCAGCACGCACGGTAACCGCTCTCGGGTCCTGCCAGTTAAGGTTCTGGCTTGTCTGGGGCGTATAGCCCGAGGCGACAGGGGCTGGGGCTGGCGTAGGTGGCGCATACGCGGGGGCAGCCTGCTGGGAAGTCTGTGGCTGCGTCGCCATCCGGAGCGCCTGAAGTGCCGGGGCAAATTCTGCCTGCTGAAATGACGCGCCTATACCCGGCGTGATCGCGGGCATCCCGGAGGGTGCTGCCGTCGCCGGCTCACCGCCGGGCCATACCGCGGAGGGTGTTCCGTATGCTGGTGCCGCCTGCTGCGGAACCTGCGGCTGTTGCGCGGCCGCCTGCATCCACGGAGCCCACGGCGTATCCGGGGTTTCGCCGGGGAGCGGCTTTACCATGCGCGGGAGCGCCCCGTTTACCGTATTGGCGATCCCGGCGAGGATGTTGCTGCCCGCAGTCGGCAACGTCATGGGGCCGTATGCCTGCGCTGGCGTATACGGCTGCTGGGGAGCGAGGGGATCAATAAGCGTGCGCGCCATCAGTAGCCGGCTCCGCGCAGGGCCGCGGCCCACCAGTCATCTGATACCGGACCATACCCCCCGGATGCCGCCGGATTATCCTGCCACGAAATAGGGTCCGGCATCTGCGGATTATACGCCTGGCCGACAGGCGCGGTGCCGCCAGACTGCGGGGGCGCTACAGGCTGCGGCTGATATGGATGCGGAATACCCGCGGGCGACTGCACGGCCTGCGAAGACTGACCGGCCGCGCCGCCGGGCGTGTAACCCCACGGCTGAACCGGCTGTCCCATCCCTCCCAACATAGAGCCGATGCCGATCTGATTTGTCAGGTTACCGAGGTTGGACTGCTGCACATGCGCCCAGTTACCCGCGTTCTGCGCAGCAATGGACGAGGGGAGTGTTTGGAGCATCCCGCCAAGCTGTGCCCGCATCCCATAGTTGCGCAGGTCGTCCTGTTCCTGGTCCGCATACATTTTCTGGATGCCAAGCCCATTGGTCAGGCCAGCGAACAGCGCCCGGCCCATAACCGCGCCGGAGCCGCCCCAACCGTACGCCGGGTCCGGGGCAAACGTAAACTCATTCGCCATTACGCCATGTCTCCCAGCATACCCAGAACGCCGCTGAAGAGAGCCGCGCCGTCGCTCATGGTAGAGGTGTCACCCGGGATGGTCACTGATGCCTCACGGGTTATCGGATAATTGTTATTCAGAAAATTTACCTGCCCCGCGGACTGCTGCGGAACCGGAAAATCCGGAAACCCTTTAGGCGGCCGGGCAGTAGCAACGACCGGATATTGATCCACAAGGCGCGATACGCCACCGCCAGCGAGATTGCCCCTCGCACCTGCGGCCAGCCCGTTTATCGGATTACCAGAAAATGGGGACTGCCCGATACGGGCGGATTTATCAAACGTCATCATTCACACCCCGAAGTTGGAGAACAGCCCCACGCGAACAGCAGAGGCAGCACAACGCCCAGGAGCGAGCCGAGCGTCGACCAGTCGCCTACGTCCATAGCTGCCGTCTGCCGTAGCGATTGTGCCACATTGGCGTAGTTCTGCCCAGCGGCCGCTACCAGTTCGCCGCCGATACGGATGCGGCCTAGTCGGGCTTCTTCGACGCCACGCGCGGCCGTGTTCAGCATATCGAAATTGGAGGACCACATAAATTGACGGGCCTGTTCCGCAGCGACCGCGTATCCCGTCGTTACCGCCAGCCCTTCTCCGATACGGAGCCGCACCGCTACATCAGCGTTCAGTCCGGAATTGAACCGCGTTCCCATACGCCGGGCGCTTCGAAGCTGCGCATCAAACGCTGCCGCCGCAGCGGATCGAACATTTACGAGGATCTGCGTATAGTTCGGGCAATAGCCCTTTTCAGCGAACGAGCAGAGATCTGCCCATAGCGTATCGTTGCAGGAAGTCAGAACTTCCGCATGGGTCTGGAACTCAGCCAGTCCCTTGTCTTTGACGTCGCCGGTCAGTATTACCCATGTGTCCTCAGCGGATTGGGCTTTGGACAGGGTGGTGCTGTCATATAGCCGGCCGAAGATGCTACCGACCATACTGCCGATAGCCATCCACTGGCCGTTATTCTG
This sequence comes from Drosophila baimaii, assembly GCA_018874675.1. Taxonomy (NCBI): domain Eukaryota; kingdom Metazoa; phylum Arthropoda; class Insecta; order Diptera; family Drosophilidae; genus Drosophila; species Drosophila baimaii. The sequence continues at coordinate 47,726 of JAEIIU010049268.1, read as the reverse complement.
TTTGGGCATGATCTGCTGGATTGCAGCAGAGCCGGCATTGGCGGTTGCGCCCTCTTCCGCCGCCGTAGCGGTGCCGCCGGACGCAGTGTTGGTTTCTGACCCGGTAGCGGTGCCGCCAGACGTGACAGTGCCAGAAGAAGTTGTCCCGGAACTGCCCGACATAGCTTACCTCATCTCACTTACGGTTGTAGGTCGTCCCCAGCGGGACCGACGGAGCGACAGGCTTTTTGGAGCCGCCCCCCGGCATATTCTGATTCGGGACCCGGACCTGCCGGATCGCCGGGTTTGTTTTCATGGCGTTGGAGCCAATGTCTTTCTGATACGTGCCGGCGGGCTTGATCCCGGACACGTCAAACAGGTTATTCGCGGAACGGGATCGCGCCATAATAGAGGCTCCTACTTGCAGAGAAGGTTCGAGGTGAAAGGACTTTTACTCCCTTTCCCCGTGCTTGTCGCGGTGGTTGATTTGGAACCGGTTCCCACGCTCACCGCAGTCGTCGGTTTCTTATTTTCGCTTGCCACTGGACTTACTCCCTTTTGCGCCGGCTTTCTTATTATCCAGCGATACAATCGCCCGATCAATCGATTTCGCCTGGGGCGTCTTTTTAAACGTCGAAGTCTTCATGCCGACGACCTTGGCGTTCGCGGCGTCCTCCGAACGATCCTGTCCGGACTTGACGTATTTCTTCATCGTCATTTTACCAGACGATTTAGCAGCTTTAGCCATTAAAAATTCTCCGATGTCGGGGGAGTTCTTTCCACTGCGCGATACTATGGGCGGATTCCCAAGATGCCGCCTGCACCAGACCCCCAAGATCCTGTCGATGCTGGCAACACACCTCGACCACACGTTCCGCGCTCATATCAGGAGCCCCAGCCATAACCCCATAAGCAAACTCGAACGCGCTCCCGATAGCGAGGAAGGGACGGTCGCCTTCAGAATGGAGGACCAAGGATGCCGCATCCCCCTGCTTCACATAAATCTTACGATCCGCAGTCATCAACAACATACTGTAATTACCCGCCGGGAGCGGACAATCGGTGTCGGCCGCGTGTAGAGCGACCTGCGCCAAATTATAATCCCCACTGATACCGGCTACCGCATTGAGCGAGGGGAGATATGTCAGTTTCGGCGTGCTTCGACTATGAATGGTGTAATACGGGTCCGTGCTGAGACTGTCAGCGGCAAGGACACCGTTCCGGAAAACAATCAGCGTCACGCAGCTCCCCCCTCGGGCTGACGGCGGGGCTTTGGTTCATCCTGCCGGAGCGCGATAAACCCGTTCTCCGCGAGACGTGTGGAGGTTCCAACATTCTGGGCGGAACGCCCGACCCGGATACAGTTCCCCTCTTTGTCGCCAAGGATGATGACGGCAGAGGCGGCGGCGATCTCCCCGGCCTGCATCCGTTCCAGAACGGATTTCAGTAGTAGGAGGGTCCCTGTAGCTGTATCGACTACCGCGGTCATTTCTTACCGCCTTTCGTCTTACCCAGAACCTTGTTCGCTTTCGCATCGATGCGGCTACGTTCAGAACCGCTCATACGTCCGGCTTTAACCGCCTGGGTAGCCCGAGCCTTCGCGTTCGCCGCGTGCGCTTTATCGTTCACCGGGTAAGACCGGCCGGGACCCGCAAAGTCGCCTTTCGGCAGCGCCTTGCGGGCTTTCGTTGTGAGTTTCGCCATCGCATGGTCTCCTGTTGGTGGTTGGCGGATTATCCCTTGGCTACTACGGCCGCGGCGTCCGCATCGATCTGCGCCCCGAGCGCGTTCGCCTTCGCAAGCTGTGCCTGGATATCGTCGTCTGTGACTTCGACGCCCTTCTTGTTTTTGGCGATCGCGTCTACCACGATCTCCTCAACCTCCGGGAACTCTTTGATGAGCGCCACGATAAGGGAAATCGCCGGTGTGGCGATGGCGGCAATGGTGGAGAAATTCATTTGGATGCTCCCGATGTGGTTGCAGTCGATGCCGCGTTTGCCGCCTGCACAGACGCCACCGCTTTCTGTAGTGCGGCAATGGCGGACAGGGCCGTTGCCACTTCCTGCTGCGAAACCGTCGCCCCGCTATGAATATCCGCCGCGAGGGTCTGCAACGGCTTGAGGGCTGCATCCGAAGCGGTGGAGATAATCTGCGCCGAGGCTGGGGTAGCGATGCCCGAGGTGAGATAGCCGTCGGCTACGTGCCCGGACACCTGATAGGCAGCGAGCCCGTCATAGGCGGCCTGATTAACGGTCTTCTGCGCACCACAGCCGACAACGGCCACACTGACGGCACACATGAGGGTCGCGCTGACCGCGAGCCTTTTGATCTGGATCATTTACGTTTCCTTGCGATAGGCGCGGCCGGCATCATACTGTCATCCGGCGCGAAAGGGCTTCCGTCATACATCCGGGCGCGGGCATCTGCCTGATTGTATGACCCGAACTGTAGCGTCCCGGCCTGAATGGGCGGTGTGACCGCGCGAGCGCCCGGGCGATCAACCGCTGTCGATCCTTTGGCGAGGGACGCAGGAACGAGGCGGTTCTGCCACGTCCCCAGAAGTTTATCCGATTGTGCCATTTATAGCACTCCCTGGGGTTCAGTAGGCGCGGCCATATCCTGAATTGCCCGCTCCACCATAATGCGCAATATCCTATACCGGCTGGTGACCCGCAGGGACCAGTAAAGCCCTTTACCGTGTCGGGGCAGCCGGATCGGATGCCGCGTGTCCACCTCTATACGACAATAGCGGGCACCGTCACAAAATAATTCCACAACCGGGGGCGACAGTCGATAATCGACGAACGGGCGGTATTTCCTATATTCCGGGTATTTCTCCCAGAACGCAGCCGCACCGCACGCTCCGTTGGTCTGTATCCAATTTCTAAATAACATCCATACGCGATCGGCGGCGCTGTCCCACGGCTGCCGTATGTCCACTTCGACTTTAAGCGCGCCTGCACCCCAGTATTCCGGGCATGTCCACGTCCGGGAGTGCCATGACGCTTCGGTATAGTATGTGGCGCTGGCCCACTGGTGAAGGTCCCCGCTCGGGCCGGCCGCGATGAAATTATCTTTCGGGGATTCCCAGATAGCAGTTCCTTGGAACGTCGACCGACTGACCGACCGCTCCCGGTCCTGAGCATATTCGCTCCATGCGAAAACCCACGACCCATCCTTACGAACGAGGAGGAGACGGTTCTGGTTATACGTCAGCGCGTAAGAGGATGGTTGGAGCCGGGTCCACGCCTCCCGGGTGAACGCTTCGTCGGTAACCCCGGAAATCTCCGCTTCATAAAGCCGGATGACCCCCCGGGGCGTGCAATAAAACGTGGCACCTTCGCCCGTCGTTGCGCACCACGGGGCCAGACAGGGCTCATCGACCGCATATTCATGCACAGACGCCGAGGAACCCTCTTCATTCGGTAGGTGCTGAATCATAAACGGCCGCGTATCCGTGAGGATATAGGCCAGGTTTGCGACGCCGGGCAGATCGTTGGACGCCGGATCTTCCAAACGCCGGGGCGTACTGCGGGCCGTTACGATTTTATACGGGAGCCGGACGCGACCAATCGGCTTATAGGCGTGCGGTAGCCGTTCAACAGAAGGCCATAGATGACCATCGTCATCCCACAGCATGGCGCACGTCGCGCCGAATAGTGTTATCCCCCTGGGGTTTGGAACCGGCAGGTGGCTGGTAGTTTCCAGTTCATCGCCAAGATCGAGGGGATCAACGGTATCCAGAAAGGTCGGTTCGTCCGTCTCCCCCACGAACCGGAGCGTGGTTCCTTTATCGCCGGCGACGGACCTATACCACCGCCACCGCTGTACTGTATCCGGCCGGGAACTCGCGGTGTCAGTAACGCTTACCGTAGCGCCTGCGCCAACAATAAGGGGCGCACTCGGGGGAGACGGGGCGCTTTCTTCTTCCTGGTCATTTACCCATGTGCAGACATAGATCCGGGCTTCGCCGGGTTGCGCGCCATCCGGGCAGGTGGCCGGACACGCTTCGCCCGAGGTGGGTATCAGGCTGTCTCCGGGAACCGCCCATCGTAGGAGGGCCGTCGCATCGGCCACAGCCGGCGGCTCCGTGGGTGGGGCGACACCGACAAGTTTCGGGCCGATACCCGCAGCTATCCACGTATCCGACGAACGCCAGAGAAAGCCTCCGTCCACGAACAGAAACGCGTTCGGGCTCCCCCACCGGCGGGGGTCCGGCACCACCTCAACCCAGTGGTCCCATGCTACGAACATCGCCCCGGAGCGCCACAGTCTGCGCGGGACGCCGACGAACTCGCCACCGGCTACCGACATAATAACATCCGGTAGGAACTGGGGCGCACGCTCCGGCTGTAGGGCATCCCCCTTACCTATGAAGCAATTAACGGCGTCTTCCGCACGCCCCGGAGGGAGTGCCGTCGGCACCACACCCGGCAACATACCGGAAAAAGCCGATATCCTCATGTGGTGATACCGAGCGCCGTTTTAAGGCCGGCGATATTCACCCCGATCTGGCCGTTGGTAAATGTAAGAACATTGGCGTCCACACTGATGGCCCCGCGCGAGGTATCCTGCACCCATGCCAGCAGTTCGGCTTCCAGACTATTCAGATCGAGGGCGACCATCTCCGTGGACGTATCATAGGTGATCGGCGCAGTAGCCCCCCGCACCAGACCCGGGAGATCGTTTCCCAGTTCCTCGGTATTGAGCGCGAGTACCCGCGTGACCGGATCATACTGAAGGGGCGCAGTCGCGGTTCCTATGGTGCCTACCACCTTCTGGTTCAGCGCCTCGGACGATGACGAATCATATACGATCCACGATCCGGCCGGGTAGCACGCGGGCGTAGCCGACAACCGCGTTATGGTGAGAATGGTATTATTCGTCCCGGATGCGCCGGTTACCTGCACCCGCTCTGCGTTCTGGCGGTTCGTGGACGACAGGATGGCGTAGTAGAAATCACCATCCGCCAGGACAGGGAGCCGGCTGGTATCGTCGACGTAAAGAACTGCACCGTCAGCGGCTACCGGTGAAATGAGTAGCGCGTTATGCGGTTCTCCGACGGTAGTAATCGGTGGCTGGGCATACGCCATCAGGACGCCCCCTTCTCGATCATTAGGGCTACAAGGTCAGACACGATCTGGGTGCAGAAACCATACCGTGCCCAGACTTCCGGACCCATATTATACCGGGTGCCGTTCAACCCACGCTGCACCGGAACAGTATAGCGGCCGAAGCGCGAGGGGGTCAGCGTCGTGCCGCCGACGTATTTGACGACTTCCGTAACGACGGAATCCTGCAACAACAGATACGTGTAGTCCCCGCTGGCGATCGCAGTAAGGCGGCCTATCTGGGTTGCGGGCAGGATGATGAAGTCGTCTGTTGCTTTTACCGGGCCGACTATATGGGAATGAAACCCGTCTAATCCAACAAACATCAGACGCACTCCCCGCAGCCGGCGCCGCCCTGCCGCACGCAAGTGACGATACCATTCGTAATCGACAGTACTGAACCCGGGGTAGCGGTTCCCGTAAAGCCCCCCACCTGGTCGGGGGCAACCAGTGACTGCACGAACGCCGCCATCTGCGCTTTGTTCCACGCCGTTTCCAGACACGTCCCGGCGGGGAAATTCTGCGCTACGGTGCCGTCCTGAGCGCGCACCGCGATGAGAGAATTACCATACGCGGAGGTTACCAGCACGATTTCGGTCTGCGGTCCTGCGGTCAGCGTAAGGTAAACCTGCATGTTTTCCGCAGGTCCGAGGCGAGCCGCGCCATCCGTGACCAGTTGCAAAACGGTATCAGTTGGCGATATGGCGTCCAACAGCTTCGATCGTCGGCCGACCTTCGAGAAATCAATCATCACACCCTCCACAACCATCGTCACAATCTGTCGATAGTGTTGGGGTTACACCAGATATATCATGCGGCATACACGCGCCGACATGCTCCGGAGGTCTCCGCTCTATCGATTGCGTAGCGGTTACCCGCGTGCGAGGGGCACCTTCCTTTCGGAACAGGAGCCAGCCTCCGAACCATGGTTGTTCGCAGCCCCGGTCCTGTGAAATCTGGCCTTCATAATAGCCATCCTTCAACCGGTGCCATTCCGGGGGCCAGCGGATCTCCAATGCCCCGTCATATCGAGCGAAAATAGGCTCGATCCGCAGGCAGAAACAGGACTGCCCCTTCCGGCGCAGATGCAGGGACAGACACTCTGCGGGCATCGGGAAACGATATCCTTCGCCGGAGCCATCATCCAGCTTGATTACCGATGCGGCCGTCTGTCGCGGGACACGGATCGTATCGCGGGCGTGAGTGCGAGCGTGGTGCAGCGGTATCCCTGGTTCACACGCGTCGTAACACCGACCACACCCGAACGGCACTACGACCGGGACGGTTATCATCGGGTCATTACACAGCCCCGCAGGTGGTGGCTGAAGTTTTCCGAAAGCTCTCACCAGTTATACCCCGCTCCGTAGGTAAGGCCGCCGAACGCTCTGCGCCCCCGGACGAAGGGGCGAGCGCGCATACGCAGGACGCCGTGTGTATAGTTGGACAGCTTCCGGTCGCGGGCTTTACCTATCTCTGCTTCAGCAAGCGCCCGATAACGGATAGCCCGGGGCTGGGATGACCAATCCTCTTTCGGCATATCGAAAATCTCGGCCAGGGCGCAATACTTCACCCCCTCCATCCACTGGTTATATAATTCGGAGGGGACCATGCAGAAATTACGCTGCGGCTGCCACGAATAATCTATCGTGCGCGGCACTTCGCAGGCGCCGGTAGGGGCGTATGAGAACTCTATGACCGGCTCCGGGCCATCCCGTAGGATAAAGTCACTGCGGCCGGGTCCGAAAATATCCCCGAAAAAGTAATCGGCCGGGTTCCGGCAGTACTGTCGGCCGCGGGAAAAATCCGGGGCAATCAGATACTGGTCGGAGGGGATATCCAGCATATAGTCCCGAACGCCGTGCTGGAACTGGATCGTGGTGTGGTCCACCAGCACCCGGCTCTCATTGCAGAACCGGATGATGCCCTCCTGCAAGGCATGATCCAGAATGAGCGAGGGGACGTCGCCCACCAGCGGACGCACGAAGGTATGAAATTCTTCGAGCGGGACTTTTTGGTCAGCGGTTGACATCTTGGCGGTCCTGTTGCGCGTCCCGCTCGTTTTGGAGATCCGCCGATATGGTCAGGCCAATAGCGTCTTTTGCGGCCTGATAGTGCGCGCGGGCCGTCTCTCGTAGCGTCGGGCTCTCGTTTTCCCCATTGCAGACATAAAATAACATCAGGCTCTGGACAATACTATCGATACTCTCGGTGACCGGCAGATCATCGCCCATACTGGTGGGTCTCGGGGAATACTCGCACAGAACAGTGAATGTCTGGCTGGTGTCGCCAGCCGGCACCGGGGGATACACATAGATATTATTCGGACTGTCCGAGCCATCGTATGTGTACTCCCGCACCCGATACGGACGGCCGGCCGGTGGGGGACATGCCCGCTCCGGGTCCACAATACGCATCGCCCGGCGGGATACCGGAATTGCGTTCTCCGTCGTATCCGACACCCGGTTACAACAGGACGGCAGCGTCTGAAGGCTGCCCGGCTGAAGCGTCAGTTTTATCGACCGGGAGAAGATCGAGGGGCGCCACGCGGATACCTGCTGGACAGCCCATGAATATGCCTCGAACCAATACAGTTCAGACCAACGGGAAAACTCATGGCCTTTCCGCTGGTCCTCCATCAGTCTGGAACAGGCCGTTATGAGCGGACTGGCCTTCATTACCGGCCTTTACTGGCGGCCTTGGCCGGCTGCGGCGGAGGCATAGGAGGCGCAACACGGCCTGTTCCGGTCTCCGCCAGTGGGACCGGTCCGGCGGTGCCGACGTCTGGCACGTTGCCCTGCGGTAGTTCCTCCTGCGGAGGAGCCAGATCCCAACGCGCAGGGGCCAACGTATTCGCCCGTGCGTTTGCTCTGTATTCCCGGATAACGGCGATAAATTCCGGTTGTTCTTTCCGGGTATAGACGCGCACGTTTTCCATGTTTTTAACGTCAAACGGCGCTTCCGGGTCCCACGGATATGGCGCGCCGCCAAGGTCCGTGTATCCAATGATGCCGTAACGCGGCGCAGGAACCAAAGCCTTATCGTATTCCCGCACTTCCGTGCGGTGCTGTGAAGTCTTCATCGCTTATTCTCCCAAGAGGGGTGGGGCCGAAGCCCCGTTAATCAACCGGTGGTGGAACCGCCGGAAGTCACCGTGCCGCTGGTCGTAGCCGCTGTCCCGGAAGACGTAGCGGAACCAGACGTTGAAGTGCCCGAGGTGGAACCACCGGACGTCACCGTGCCGCCAGACGTCGAAGACGATCCGGAGGTGGTGCTGCTACCGGACGAAGTGCTGCTGCCCGTGGAACCGCCGGAAGTCGTCGGGGCTTCCGATACGCCTTTCGGACGGAACTGACTGACGTTCGCCGTGATATCCGGCAGGCAACCGACCGGCGGGTAGGTCGCGTCGCAGTGGATCGGACGGCAGGAACAACCGCGCTCATCGTGGAAGTCCTGGACAGCGTAACGGGTGGCGAAACAGACGTCCGTCATATCCAGAACAGTGCCGACGTCCAGCCCTGCGGCGCCGGTAATTTCGATAGTCACCCACACGCCAGCCGTGGAGTAATCACCGTCGTCTGAATCAGGCGGGCAGTAAGCCGAACCGGCTTTCGATCCCGGCGGGACGGTAATTGTGCGGCTCTGGTATGTATCGCCGTCATCCGTCGTGACCTTGCTCTGGGCTGTCATGGTCAGACCAATGCCCGAGGGGAGGTCTTTCTTCAGGATGAGGTTCATTCCAGCGAAAACATGATCCTCGCCCGCCTCGTGGACCGTCAGAATATCGCCGACTGCGAAGCCTGCACCGTTGGCAGTCGTGCGGAACATGAAGTTCTGCCACTGCTCATCGCCGCCGTCGAAATAGAACGGGAGCATGTAAAAGCGGCGAGGCAGATGAACCGCGTATTTCAGCGGAACAAATGGGCCTTCGACACCGGTGTTAAGTGTGGATTCCAGCGGCCAGTGAGCCAGATTGCCGCCGAGGAATACGTTATACTGCGTCATGGTAGTTTCTTACCCTCTGCGGAATTAGCCGTTGGTGGGGGGCGCGATGATTTTGGCGCCGTTCGTGACTTTGAACGTGCCATACATAATACCCACCGCTTCCGGACGGAGAACCTTCATTCCGTAAATGAAGAGGCCGCGCCAGAACGAGTGGAAACTACGGCTGTCGACCGGGACAACCTCGTTCTTCGCCATCTGTGTGATGAAGCCGGTCGCATCCCGACGACCGAATGGCATCGCATACGTCCACACGCCGGCAACCGGGTCCCAACGACGCGGCAGCAGATTGGAGAAGTAGATATTGCGGAAGCCGCCGATCGGGCCGTCATAAGCCTCAAGACCGATAAGCTGCAGTGACCGCGGAAGCCCGGAAGCGTATGCCTGGCCGAGAACCTGCGAACCAGCGAGAACCGGAAGCGCCTGCGTCGGCAGCACGATAAACCGATCCGCGAAATCAACATTGCCTTCGGACAGAACCGCGGATGCGTTGTTGATGTAGTCGAGGACGGAGAATTTATCCAACACGACGGGAGCGCCGAGGGAACCCATGTCATACGCGCCCGAGGTGGCGCCAGCACAGGACCCCTTATTGGCCGGATGCGCCTGCGTTTCGAGCGTGAAGAACAGTTCCACGTCCGTGCGCTGCGCGATCTGTTCGAGGGCGTCGTATTTATACATGTCGATATAATTATCGACGTCCTGAATCTGCAGATGATCCACGTCATCCAGCTTCAGGTTAAAATACTTGCCGCGGTCGATGGTCATTTCCATCGGGACCGTGTTCAGGCCGTCGCTCTCAAGATCCTGATTCTTTGTGTAATCGAAGACCGTAGCGCGGGGCGGACGGCGGAAAACAACCGTGGAGCCCACCCGCGAAATGATCGAGGGGACAATATCCTGAGAACAGATCAGGCCGCCGAGCGTGCGCGCGTAATACCGCGTCACAAGGTCGGTGACGAAGATCGGGTCCTTCAGAGCCTCGAATACACCATATCCCGATGAGGCGGGGACGACAGTCTGGCCGGGGTATCCACCGGGGGCGCCGTAATTCATTTGCGGGTAACTCCTGCTTTACGTTAGCGGCGACCGCTCTGGGCAGCACGCAATAGAGTATAAGTCTTTTCGTAGCCTACGCGAGCGTCCATGTCGCGTGGGTCTGCCCGCATACGGGCAGCGAAATCACCAAGCGCCTTTTCGGCAGCGGCCTGGTTAAACCGACGACCGCCCATAAGGGCCGCCATCGATGGCGGAACTGACTGCCCCGGCGAACCGCTTGGTGCGCCCGGAACGGTCGGAAACTGGTTCTGCTGGCCGTAAGAAACGCCGACCGGCTGCCCCTGCTGCGGGAACGGCTGCTGCTGGGTTTGCGGCTGCTGCCAGTTCTGCTGGCCGTAAGGCTGCGGCTGCGCCGGCTGCTGGAACTGCTGCTGCCCCGGCTGCTGAAACTGCTGAGGAGCCTGTGGCTGTTGTGGGGTCACGCGGCGCCGGAACTCTTCAAGCTGCTGGGCAACGTATTCCACATTTCCACTCCCAAAAGCGCGAGCAAGAACTTCCCCCCGCGGGACGGGGAACGGTGCGGCCGCATCGTAAACCATCTCGGACGCAAACGAATTATACGCCGGATTGTTCATCAGCGTCTGGGCGTCGGGAACGCGAACCGTCATAAGCTGCGCCGTGGTAGCCTCGCGGGCCGCCCGTTCCGCCTGCGCCTGTGTCTCGGTCTGCTGGCGCAGATTACGCATCTCCGGCGTGATGCGGCTCGTATCGTACTCTGCGATAGCCTGGCGAGCCACTTTCGCCAGAAGCGCCCGTCCGGCCGAGCCGCCGATCGACTGTTCTTCCTGCGGCGTCAGCGTAATGTCTTCCGGACGGAAAACAGGAGCCGGCGCTTCCTCCTGTGGGCGAGCCTGCTGGGACTGCTGCGCCGTAGCCGCCAGCGCACGCTGAATTTCCGAACGAACGAGGGCAGCAGTGTTGTCGGGGGCTGCCGGTGCGCGTGGCGGGTAATACGGCTGCTGGGGAGCCGCAGCGGTGTTCGGCGGCTGCCAATTCTGCTGGGGAGCCTGCGGCTGCTGCGCCGCCTGCTGTTGTTCCTGCTGAATCTGGTTCGTCAGATCCGTTTCAAAATACGCGTTATAAAACGGGTCTGACAGATCAACGGCACCGGCCGCGCCCTGAACCGGCGGGGATGCCGGCTGCTGGGGAGCCTGCTGGCCCGGCTGCTGGGGCTGGAACTGCTGAGGAGCCTGTGGCTGCTGCTGTGTGTATCCGCTCATCGCTTAATTCTTTCCGGGGTTAAACTGTTCGAGTAGGTCGCGCATCATCCGCACGCGGCCCCGACGATACTCGGACGTATCAAAGGCTTCAAGCTGTTCGCGCTCATCCGCCAAAGTCTGCCGCATGTATTTTATGACGGCCGCGTGGGCGTTTGACGTTCGAATGACCGCGATCATACGCTGTCGGTCGGCCTCGTTCATGTGGTTGCCCCTCCCGAAGAAATAGCCCGGGTCAGGACGACTTTAAACGGGCTGTCACTTACGTGGACTTCTGCGTCCGGACCAACGTCCCCGTCTACATCGAAGAAATACGTTCCGGGGATGGTGAGAACGAGGGGGCTGGTCGCTTTACTCAGGACCACCGGATTACCGTTTTCGTGGAACTCCACGAAATCTCCATCCGGGATATTGGCCCCGATCAGTGGCGAATACATGACCGCGAGGACGTCTTCATCGAAAAAACGGACCGCGATAGCCACCTTACCGGTGCCGTCATGGATCTGGAATTTTCGGGTGACTAATTCCACCATCAATCTTCCCCAAACAGGATGGTCATTATCTCACGGCACGCCAGGACACGCGCCGTTCGTTCAGCAGAGATCGGGGTTGTTTCGTGTTCCTCACGCGCGAGCGCAAGGCGCTCTGTCAGAAGCTGACGCAGGGGTGCCGCATAAGCAGACCGGCGAAACGATGACAGGGTGCGATCGGTCACAGGATAAACTCCACATAGAGCCGTAAATCAAACTCTGGGACCCCCGCCACGAACGGAGGTAACACAATCCGCGCCGGTATAAAACTACCTCTTATATCAGGTAGCGGTTCTGACCCGCCATGGTTGTATATTCGAATACCGCAGGGGGCAAAGGTTTCCACGTCCGGCGCGAGGGTGAGGCGCATCTGCTTCGCTGGCAGCGGCACCGCGGTTATACCGCTGGCGGTAGCCGGCATCCCCGCCGCTTCAGCATCGCCCGAAAGCAACCGCAGTCCGCGGTAGTGTCGATACTTACGATCAGCGTCCCGCAGATACGACACCGAGTAAACAAGGGTATGCGTGGGGAAGGCGTGCTTGCCATCTTCCCCATCTTCCCCGTCTTCCCCGTGAAGTTCTGTAATAAAATGGCGTTCCCGCACCACCTCAACCGGTATCTCCCGAGGCTTGGGGCCGGTTCGCGTGACTGTTGCGGGAGACGGGCGGACGCGGTGGAACGCTTTAGCCATCGGTTGTTTTATCCGTACTGGAACCTGCCCGGGTAATACGAGCGAGGAGGGGAGGCCGAGGGGAAATTACCTTCGGCTCCGGGCTATTTGTCGTGGGCTGCTGGCTCGTGGCGGCCAGATGCGAGGATCTGAAGATCCCCGCGGCACGACTTCCGCAGTTGCAACCCATTAGCCCGCAACCGGAGTTGGCGTGTAGCCGGGCACCATATAGCCCCCCAGCTTGAACCACACACTTGGGCCACCCATCGTAGAGTTCGTGCCACCGATGATGGTAGTCGAGATGGTCCCGTTTTCTGTAGTCGCTACCGTATCCGTTGTGTCGGGAGCCAGCACCTCATCCCCCGCGAGTTCGTTTTTAAGCCAGTCCGGATCGACTTTAAGCGGGTCTGTGGTAGTTCCCGTCCCATCCAGAGATTCATCGTGCTGGACATCCAACACATAAGGGTCAGTCGCGGTCCCGGTGCCGGAGAAGCCACCGCCCATGTGGATACCGTTCTGGATCTGCTTCAGCAGCCACGACGCGTCGACGGTCAGCGGGCTGGCCTCGGTTCCGGCGCCATCCAGCGACGTGTCATGGACAATATTGAGCGCGAGGGGCGTATCGGTCGTCCCGTTGCCGGCGATACCAGAATTAGGCGCGACCGTAATGCCGTGCGTGTCCATTTCGTTATCAATGAACGCCTTCAGCCACGATTCATTGACGCCGAGGGGGCTGTCGCAGGTGCCGGAGCCGGTCAGCGTCGAATCGTGAATAACGATCTTGGACTGCTCGATAGCCAGCGTCATGTCGGAACATGTGGGCACTTTCGCCGCACCGAGACGCGATCCATCGCAGGCCAGTAGCGGAGCCTGAAGGTTACCCGCGTTCATCTCGGCCCAGAGATACGCCTGAACCCACCCTTTAATCATGTCCGGATCAGGGCAGCAGTTATTTACGGTCGACGCGCTCATTGGCAGCACCCTTTAGTTATGAACTGCGAAGCCAGGATGAAGTCCCGGCCCACGTATTCAAGTTTAACAGTCACGCCCACAGAAGTGCCGACCAGACCCTCATCGACCACTACCTTACCAATATCCAAGCCTATTTGGTATCGCCCGGGGGGCAGGATAGTGAATGGGCAGCCCAGCGGCCAGCAATACGTGAAGGTTGATTCCTCACAACAGTTGGTCGCGCAGACAGCGACCCGCTTTATATAAATGCGGGGACGGTTGCAGTCTGATAGTTCCCAGTCCGTATGAACCACCCGAAACGTGCCCGGAGGAACTGTAAAGCACAGAACGTCTTTTGTTTCCGGGACAGCGAAAGTCTCAATGATCGCAGGGATGGTGATAGTGGTTCCATCCGGTTGCGCACACGAGAACGAGGGGGAAACCTCCTCGGGCACCAGATCCAGCATCCACGTATAATTAAGGCAGGCGGCCGGCTTCAGGGACGCGTCCATATCCGGGACCGACCCACTCCCCTCCGTGGGGTAGAGATAGTTCGGCTCCAACGCGTTAAATTCATCGGGGGTCATCATTAACTGCGTCCCATCGTCTGCGGAAGGTTGTTCGCCTGCTGTATAGCACCGACTGCCGGAGCGGAGCGACCGTCAAGCTGCGCAGGCGGCGGCGCGGCCGGGTTCGGCTGCCCTGCCCCGGCCGGCCCTCCCAGTCCCCCCGCCTGATATGCAGAACCGGTAGACTGAGCGAACGCGTTGGACAAAGCCAAATTCTGCATCCCGTTCGTTGGGATATTGTTCAGCTTCGCCCAGTAATAGAACAGGCTCAACATTTCCTGCGCGACCGGGCTACCCTCACGAAGCGCCTGCGCCACCGGCGCCAACGTCTGCATCGCCATCAGAATATCACTCGATAGCTGCTGGTTATCGACCAGCCCTTCGACACCCTTCGGATGCACGCGGATATCACCCCGGATGGTGGGATCAGGCGCAGACATGAGGACAATATCCACAAAACCCTGTCCGACGGGCACGATAATCTCTTGTCCGAGGTTGGAGATAATCTGCTTCAGGGGTTTTGAGGATTGGTTCAGAACCATACTCATACCGCCAGAAGTGCGACCGACGCCGTTCTGCGGCAGTCCGCCGAGCGACATACGGGAGAAGCCGATAACTTCGAACCCCTGTTCCTTGAAATATTCGAGCGCCGTCTGCATCTCCTGCAGATGGCTTTCGATATCGTGGAAAACGAACGCGGTGCCGTTCTGCCCGGCCAGTCCGGGCTTTACGCGCTTCAGAACATGGGGCTCAATGAAATCCGCAGATTCATCCGGAGCGAGGCGGGTAATGTCTACTTCGCCAATCGGCCCGGACGCATACGCCATGTTGCGCAGCATCTCCCGCACCGTCGCTTCGCAGGTGCGCTGAACATCAAACAACCGCGTCGGGACACTCTCCCCGAAGATACTTCCGGCTATCGGTTCGAAGCTGCTGGTCTGGTAGGGGCGGCGTCCGCTCGGCTGCGCATTGAGCGCCGCACGGATAACTTCATCCCCACAAACCTCGATCTCGGCTTCGTACCATTGCCAGTCGTTTAGCTGATAGCCGCCCGCGGCGTTCAGCATATACCCCGGAATACGCCCGTAGAAACAGATGACGTCATACGCCCCGGTGCCGTCCATCGTGGTCTGCCCCATGAGCGTCAGCAGGTCCCGATCCGGGTCCAGATCCATGCCGGTCCAGTATGGCACTGTATAGCCGTCCGGGTTGGCCTCCTGACACGCGCGGACGCCATCTTGATCGTAACCATCCACCATAGCCAGCAGGGCAAAATCGACCGCCGTCGTCCGGCGCACCTCGATGACGTATTCGCACGACTGGCAATCGCGCGCATATGGCGCGGGGTAAAATCGAAACGGGTTTACATTTTCTACCGCCCAGACACTATCGTCGTCGAATACAAGAGAATTGGTGACTGCATCCCAGTTTCGAGTTTTCCGGGGCGCGAGGAAGGGACCTTTTAGCACGGCCGTCGGGTAAATGACCATGTTTGTGATGAAGTCCCGGAACTCCCGTGTCCAACCGGCGGTAAACAGACGCTCCTTTATTTCATCCTGCAGATTCTGGGCCGCGTCCGTAGCACGTTCGGAAATCTGTTCCTTCGCGGCCTCCTGCATCCCGTCGATAGCCTGCTGAACCAATGACGGGTCGCCACCGGTCATCTGCATCAACGTCTGAAGATTGTTCATCAGAAGCTGCATGAGCCACTGTTGCACATCCTGCGGTAGTTCCGGGGAGGATGTTGGCACGCAGGTTATCGGGGCGTCGATCGACGAACCGAATACGTCCAGGACATTCGCTGTCACCGCTTTCACAACAGCCGGGATAACCGGAAAAGTTATCCGGCTCGCGGCGTCCGCATCCGGATCGTCGTCGGCCGGCAGATCGAGGGGGAACCCTCGGACCGTCCGGATGCAGTCCACCATACGGCGGAACTCAGGCTGCCACGCGTCGCGGGATCTATCCAGACAGCCATGCACATGCGCAGCCAATGTCTGAACTACCGCGAGCCTGTTATTCCGCCGCGCCATGGTCAGTCCTTACGGCCAGTGGGGAGATTGAGTTTTTCGTAATACTCCTCTCCGAACTTGGAGGCGAGGGCCGTCTGGGCCAACACGTTATAATTCACGGCCTGACTGTCCACCTCGCGGCGGGAGACTTCCGCCCAAAAAATCTGGGCGTCGATACCGTAAACCGCGGGAATCATGGTGAGCGCCAACCACGCATCAGCCAGTGCGCCCAGATTGCCGGCGAGCGCCTCCACCCCCGATCCTGCCTGTACAGCAGCGACAATAGCTGCAGGGGTCACCATATCGCCCAGACGCTTGGCCGCAGCTTCCGCGAGTGTCTGCGCAGATGCGGCGTCATAGCCCGGGGCCATTTCGTTTTTCGTCAGCAGGACTTTCACATCACTGCGCGGCACTGTCGCGCCCATACTACCCTCCCAGTTTCCACCTACGGCGCGCAGCCCCCCGGTGGGTTTGCGCGGCCTCCATACGACTTACCATCGTTCGGTATAGCGTAGCATACGTGGCGGCATCAGCGAGGTCCGAGGTGAAGTGTTCTTTGGTCGGTGTATCTTTAACGACCCCGTTCGACGCGCGTTTCTCCTCATAGACATACGAAATCTCCAAGGAATCAATCAGGCCGGTGCAGTTTGATACGACCCCTAAATACGGATGACCGCCGGGTCCGAGGGTCTTCAGCATGGGGCGCATACTATCGAGGCGGCTATCAATGCGATTGCCCAGCATGGGCGCTTCCATGGGTAGGTTAAACGGGGGTCCCATCAACACCTCATACGGACTGATGCCGACGCCCTGCCCTCCGGTGAGGCCCGCCGGATCACCTGTGGCCCAGTCAATGAGCGGCCGGTTATACTTGTCCAGATACGCCGGCCAGACCTTCTGCTGCATCAGATCCTCTATCGAGGCGTTCCGCATCATGAACTCATCGATGCAGATCATCCGGCCGTCCTCGTTCACCCACCACATCAGGCAGACCGGAGTACGACCGAAGTCGAACGAAAAGCCGATGGCCGCGTCTGGCGGTAGTTCAAACAGATCCGCATCGATAACATGCCGAACCCGGTTGAACTCAGGAAACACCACCGCACCTTTGCGGAGGTTGGCGAAGCGACCCTCCACGTAAGACGTGATTTCGGCGTCGCCCTTATCGCCTTCACCCATCATCGAATAATAGTAATCGTATCCACCGGGCAGATGCTTGATGTTCTCCGCCTTGGGGTTCGGCGCCCACGCCAGAGGGTTTCCCCATTGGCGGGGATCTTTGGGCCGAAGAAGCGCCGGGGGCTGGAACCATAGACGAAAAAACGGAAAGCCGAGGCGCAGCGACTGGGCGTCAAACTGTTCTTTGTTCGACCCCATATACCAGTCATACAGCCAATGGTTCTTCTTCGGGCCGTTCGTGACCATATAAATGCCGCGATATGCTGGCCGGCCTTTACGGCCCGAGGGGTATCGCCCGACACGCCGGATCGCCGCCCAGACTACTTTTTCCGGAAGTTCGGATACCTCATCCAAAAGGACGATCGTCATTTCCTTACCGAGCAGTTTGGTAACCGCATCTTCGCTATCGAGCGCCAGAAACTCGATTTCGAGGTCTACTCTCGTTCCGTCGGGCAGCGGGAAATTGACGTGGATGGCCGGGATCGAGGCGACAAACCGCCCTGGGAGCCTCCCGAAAATAAGTTCCGCCGACTTGTATGTGGCATTTTTCAGCAGTTCATAGGTGTTTCGAACTGCGGTGATGCGCGTATACCGCACGCCATCTGGTGCGGCCGGCTGCATTATCGCGTGCAGCAGGCAGGCTCCGAACACACCCGTGGTCTTGCCGGAACCGGCCGGTCCGACACATGCCTTTATCCGGGCTTCCGTATTGAACATATCCGCGACGGTCGGGATCTGCGAAAAATCCGCCGTAACGACAGCCCCCGAAGCCATGTCAGATACAGCCTCGGGGTCTAAAACAAACTCGGTTGTCGCTTCTCCGGGGGGCGCCATGTTACGCCGCAGTGATATTGTTCGTGGTCACCAAACCCTCGTAGGTGCGCGCGGCCGCGGAGATAATTTCAATTCCCGGGTAGCTGGCTGTCGTTCCCAACGCCGCGTTGAAGTTTTGCGCCCGGATGGTGCCATAACTATCTGTCGACTGGGCGACGTCAGTGTAGGGCGCCTGCAAACGATACCCCGTCGCATAGAGGAAAGCCTTTCCGGCCGTGGTATCGATCTGCGGATAAATGAGAGAAATTGCGGCTGTGCCCGCGGGGGAGCCACCGATAAACATCAACGATGACGTGCGGAGGGTGCATCCCACAAAAGACAGCGTTCCCGCACCCAGATCGAACGGTGGCGTCGCCATAAAGGTTGTAAGATTATTCTGGTTGAGAAGTGCGAGTGTGATCTGCTGGAAGGACAGCGAACCGCCCGAACCCACGGCAAAACCGGGTGCCCCACAGTTCGCCGCATCGTCCGATTTCTGCACCGCGTAAAAATTGATGACCGGCTGCGTGATCCCCGCATACTGACCAACGACACCCCCCGGGATCGCAACCAATCGGTCATACGTCGCGTCCCCATAGGGGTAGAAGTTGATTGTCCGGTTGCCGATACTGCACACTGCAGCGGCCTGTCCGGCGGTTGTATTGTCGTGCGCAACCTCATCCGCGATATTGAAGGTATCGCCGGATTTGAGCCAGATGGAGCCCGAGGTGTAATCAGGGAGTCGGTTGACCGCCTCGTGGATTGTTTTTAGCGGGTTTGCCTGCGATCCGTCGTTGGTGTCGTTGCCTGAACTGGACGACACATACTGATTCTGTCGGTCCGGAGACGCCGCCAGTTCCACCATGAGGCCCGCGTCGGTCGCACGCAGAAGGTTATTGGAATCCGGATCAATCTGGATATCCGCCCCCGGGACAACATCGCCCGAGGCGAACGGTGCGTGCTTCTTCGCGTCGCTGTCGTATTTAACTGGGGTAACTGCGGTCATGGTGGGCTCCTACGCTCGGATAGCGGCGGTGAACAGGGGGGCGTTCGTGTCCGGTCGGGCAGCGCCGCCCATAGTGTTATATACGGTCTTATGATACACAGCCATCGCCAGACCGTCACTCGGCGGTAGCGGTTCCGGCGACGTCATATATTTCGCCCGCGCCATGAGCGGGGCGACCCGCAGGTTCCAGATCAGCATGTCCGTCGTCGGCCTACCACCCGCGGCTTTATAAATCGCCGCCTGTAGCGCCGGGATGCCCGGCAGTGTGTCGTTCAGGAGGCTTTCCGACGTCGCTTCCTCCATCTCCCACAGACCCTTGGCTATAGCCGACCCTAGCTGCACCAGATATCGAGCCCCGCTTTCGGCGAGCGCCGTTCCGGTAATCAAGGCCACCTCGATCTCCGTTGGCGGTCGCCACATAGCAAGGGCTGGTCGCACGATATAGTTCTTGAGATGGGGTAAATAGAGCCCGAGGTTGTTCACTGCGGTGGTCCTTTCCGCCGAAAGAGGGATGCAATTCCGCGCAGCACCATTTCTACCGTAGGCTGCGCGGCCTCCATCACTTTGGCTACAGCTTCAACGAACGCCGTGATACCCGGCAACGCGATAATGAACAGGACGGCGTAAGGGTGCGATACTGCAAGAGAGGCTAGTATTCCGTTACTTTCTCCCACCTGGTTGACCCCTCATCCTTCTGACATTCCGCTGCATTACCAGAAGGTTTAGGACGCCGAAAGCAAATGCGAACCAAGCCAACGGCTCTACCGTATGCCCCAAAAACAGCCCGCAAAATGCAGCAAAAATACAGCCGATAGTCGCCGGATACGATGAAATAACAGAACAGATCGGTGCGTGATGAAACGCAGCGCACAAAACCTGCATTATCCCCACCGCGAATATCGTGTCCTCCCATACCGCAGGATACGCCAGCAGTGTGAGGCCAAAACGAATGGGAGACCGCAGTAACTCTCCGGGTGCGAGGCGGGAACAGGATATCGCGTAAAGCATCAACGTCATCCCGGACAGCCCTTCCACCGACCCGGCGATATTATCTCGTTCCCGGGTCCAGGTTTTCCGGAGAATTTGCGTGAGTTGTATCATGTGGCCTCAACACTCAGTCAGATCCTGGTGGAACCATATCTGACTGAAATGGGGGTTTCCCGTCAAGAAAACCCCCGCCTGGGTTAAATAACGACGGCAAGAGACGGCGGCACAATAGCCGCTAGCCACAGCCGCGCAATATCCCCATACAGCGCCCGTGTCGGGTGCAGATCATTATACATGAGCGAACCCAGCGCGGTTACGTTGTCGTTATAGGCAGCCGACAGGTCGATCAGCCCGTAATCGATCGTTTTCGCCTGGGCTTCCAGCGCGGTCCGCAGATCCGGCAGGAGGGTGGCGTAATTATCACTCGTGAACGGCTGCGGCACCGCCATGATAACATCCGTCCCGGCCGCCTTGAGGGCTGTCAGTGTGGCGGCAATACCGTTCGTGATGGTCGCACCCGCGGAGGACTGCCAATTGATATCGTTGATACCAACATTGCCCAGCACGAGGTTGAACTTCAGGGACAGTAGGCTTCCCGCCGGGTTGTATCCGGAAGCGGCTCCAAGAACGTCCGTGGACAGCGCGCCGGCGTCACCGCAGTTGCAGACCGTAATGTAGGGGGTCTTGCTGTTCCAGAGTTCGCCACCCGGGATATAAATCTCGCCGGTGCCGATATTCTTGATCGTGATGGCGGCACTCGCACCCGATCCAGCCGTAGCGAACGTAAACACCTGCTGCAGCGTGTTGTCGGTGCCGGTAAATACTACGGAGTCCTGGGCAGTCTGGGTTCCCATCTGCACAGATACCCGATCCGTCGTGTTGTGATCCACATACGCGAGCGCGAACTGGTCGTACGACAGATCAGACGTCGGGGTGAACACAGCAGTATCGCCGGGTCCGAGGGTGATTGCGTTGCTCCCGAGGGATGCAACAGAGCCCCATTTTCCGGTGCCGGTAAACGTAACCCGGTCGTCCACCCGCGTTACCGGATCTGTGCCGTCCCCGATATTCAGCGACCCGTAGAAATTATCGAAGCTGGTGGGAAAACCCCGCGCCGCGAGATCGGCCGCAAGCTGCGCCGGATAGCTGTTCACACGAAGCTGGTCCTTACCTTCCTCACCGGCTGTTCCGGAACCGACGCCCGCAGTCGTGCTATCGCCCACACAAGCGATACGGCACTGCGACCCCGCGACTGCGCCCAGAACTGCGATACTGGCACGGCGGAAATTGGCAAGCTGCTTCGCAGGGTTCCAGTTATAGAGCAGCGAATTGCTCGTTGTAGAGCCGCCGTTATTGTCGTCGCCCCCATCGTCAATAACACTCAGCACACCGGTCGCAGACACCGAAACGGTTTTACCATCCGGCATGATGCCGCCAAGAACTGCCTCGGTTGCAACCGGCAGCTTATAGGAAGCCCCCGAGCCATTACCCGCCGGATATTCTTCTGTGCGGGCTACTTTCGCACCATTCGCCATCGTGGACGTGCGCACGTACGCCGTTCCGCCCGTGACCTTGCTCTGGTCGGCGGCTTCCATAAACGAAACCGAGACAACCGCGTTCGGATCACTGGCGCTGGCGGCTGTTGCCGCAGTCAATGGGGTGGAGGTAGGGCTGCTGCCCGTTGTATCACTCATGATCGTTCCCATCAGAAAACAAAAAAGGAGGAGTGTCACCACCCCTCCCATAATCTAGCACACCCCGCAGGTGTGGTCTCCACCCTGTATTACGGATGCAGCGCAGTCTGCCCGAACGCGTCGGCCCAGGCCGAGCCATTCCACCAAACCGGGATGCCTGGCGTTTTCGCTGCGTTCGAGGCGGAATAACAGTCTGTGCAAAATACCTGCGTCCCAACCGCGCCGTAGAACGTTAGGCCATCATGCGCCGCTGCGGCGTTATTGATCTGCAATCCAGCGGTTATGGTGCCGACCGCGTTGAAGTTCCGCACCGATAGGTCGGCCGCATTGCCCGCGTTTGTCGTGAGGGTTATGTTGGTCTGACTGGTGCCCACAAACATGGGAGCCTGCTGGCCCGCAGTCCAACCCGAAAACTGGAAAGCGAGCCCCTGACCGGGACCGACTGTGCCACCATTATCAAGCATGAGGCTCTGCTGAAATTCCCATGGCCCGACAGCGACGCCGGTGGCGTTCGTCGCGGAAAAATAGCTGTTGTGCGTTCCGTTCGGAGCCGTCGGAACCAAAGCGCCGCCGGTGCCCGTCGCAATGTCCCCGCTGAAATGCACTCCGTCGGAGCTTACCGTGAGGCCGCACGCCGTCGCGTCGACGCCAGTGGTGGTGACAAGCCCCTGCCCAGACGCACAGAGATAAACACTCCCGTTAAACAGACGCACTTTCCCCAGCATGATACCGTCCATGCCGGCATGACCATAACTATCCGGATCGGTGCCTCCGAACATTTCCTGAATGTTCAGGGACGTATCGTCTGCGTTGATATGCGATCCATCAGAATCGTCCGTCATGCGCTGCTGGTAAACCAGCAACGAGTGCGGGTGTCCGCCGACCACCTGATTGGTGGGGTTGGGCGCCGTATACTGCGTCGTCCGCAGCATAAGTTTGGAATACCCCAGATCCGTAACGGATGAAGGAGACGTGTCCGCGTCGCCATATCCGATTGTGCCCGCATAGAAATTGCGACCGATAACCTCGGACGCTTCTGCACCGCCGGAGATTTCCAGCATGTGCGGGTAACCGGTGCCACCCATATGGAACATATAGCTGTCGTCCGACAGCCGGTGACCGTTGGTGTTCGCGGCGATCGTCATTCCGCTGGAGAACCACGAATAGTCTGTCATGCCCGAGGGGACACCGATATCCAATTCAGAACCCGCAGTCTGGCGCGTAATGGAATCGTGCGCCCCGGTCATCTGGACCATAGGGTTGCCCACGAATTTTTTATTCGCCATGCCGATAAACACCGCCGGGTGCGTATAGGACCACACAAGGCCCGGAGCGGCAGACGTCGTATCGGACGTGGTGTCGATCGTATCCCCGGAGTTTGTGCCCGGTGTTCCGGCCGACCCCGACAATTCTGTGCGCCAGCCAACAGTCTGGCTATCAGGATCGCTGTAAACGGTGATTGTGGTCGAAGCCGGGGTCGACGTCACTGGTCCGACGTACGCGTAGTATGCGTTCGGTTTTACAAAAACATGGTGCGCCGTGAGGTCAGTAATACTGATTGACCCCCCATCTGTAGCGTTTCCATTTTTCCAGTTAGTGTAAAGCCGCATCTTATTCTTGATATTCGCCACCTCGGACGCAGCCAGGGCGGGCGTTATCGTAACAGATCCGGAGGCAAAGGTGACGGTATGCGGAACGCCATCCACCGCGTCCGTGATATCCGCACCGGCTTCAACCCGCGGTGCGGCGTCTTTGGTTTCCAGAAACGCCACAATGCTGTCGTCATTGCCGGCGCCATTGCGGAGGTTAAACGTCGGTTGATCGGAATCAACCACCGTAAGAACGGTGCCTCCCAGATCGCCGCGGCTATAGGTCTGGCCGATGATTTTTATGAACGCGTCATCGTACTGCTGGTGACCACCGAGAACAATCGTATCCGGGTTTGTGCTGGGGTCCTGCAAGTTATCGAAGAACGTGGCTTTGTAGTTCCGCGACGGAAACAACGACACAATCGGCAGCGTGCGGATGTTTACGTCCTGCACTGTCGACGTTGCGTTATTCACCGGCGAGGTGACGTTACCTGCAGCGTCCAGTCCGGCAATGCCGCCAGGTGCGTTGATCGACAGTTTGCCGGATAGGGTGCCGTCTGCCTTATAGAGAGACTGCCCTTCGAGGATGCCTTTCGGGAATATGGTAGGGGCCGCATGAGCGACCGAATAGAGTGCGAGGCTGACACCGAGCGTCGCGCCTAAAAGCCGTTTCATCATCCCTCCGATACAGTCAGAATATCGCCGTTCATCCACAGTGCGCCAGCTTCGGCCGGGTCCGCCGTGGGTAGGGTGCCGGATTTAATAGCCAGCTTCCCCGTCGCGCTCACGGTGAAGAACGCCGATAGCCCGGAAGTATCACCGCCATCGCCCCCCGTTACGGCGCTCAGGATACCATTCTCCGTGACGGTGACGGTTGTCCCATCCGGCATGATGCCGCCCAGGACCTTCGTTGTAGCGATCGGAAGTTCGTATGTGGAACCGCCGTCCACCACGCTGATGGTGCCGTCCGCCGCGATCTTCACGGTTTTGCCGTCCGACTTCACACCGCCGAGTATTTTATCGGTAGCCACAGGTAGCGTATATGGTGCGCCGCTTCCGGTGTCCGGATACTCTTCGTTGCGGACGACGACGGAACCATTCGCCAGCACAGAGGTTACGATATAGGCAGCGCCAGCCGTGACCTTGCTCTGGTCGGCGGCCAGACTGAAAGTGACGGAAACGACCGCGTTCGGGTCTATTCTCCGTGGTGGTGTTCCCCCTAACGGCCGGGATTTTGGGAACAGGCCGAACGAATTAGCCATTGGCTACGGCCGCGGCCGTGGAGGTCGTCGTCTCATCGTCGCAGAGACAGTCCCGCGTATTGTTCTGGGTGCCGGTATACGTGTAATTCCCGATCGTCCCGGCGGCCGGGATCTGGGTATTGGACGTATCCGTATACGTGTATCCGCCAATATCAGGCATGGTCTGGGCTCCTATAGCTGACTGACCCTATCATTCGGGCTGTTCGTTCCGCCAGTCTGCCTCATCTTCTATAGCAGCAGCGTCCTCACCTTCCAGCACCAGATCATCATGCAGCTTGCGTGACAGCGCATCCTGGGACGCAGAACGTGCGAGGAAGGTCGCGGCCATCTCTTCCTCGGCTTCGTCTGCGTCCCCGCCGCCGTTTGCTTTCTCCATTATCGCTTCGACCACGGTGCCCTCTATGACCTGGGCTCCGGGCACACGCGCGTTCACGGCGCCGCCAATCAGCACAGTCACGGACGGTCCGGAGTTCTGGCCGCCCTCCGCCTGGGGCTGCTTCGGCGGGGTCAGTACTCCAGCCATCGATGCAGCCAGTTCATAGGCTTTCAGCTTCAGGGTGGCGGACGCGTCCGGGTCATCCAGTATGCCCACAAGAACGCTTGTCCTGTTCTCCACAATGTCGCGCATCCGCATCTGGGTGCGGGTGTAGTGGCTGGCCTCCGCCCGGATGGCCTCTATCTCTTTCTGAAGCAGGGTTGAACCTTCGACAAGGTTCGTCAGATCCGTCACCGTGCTGGAATAGGCCGCGGCCAGCCCCGGCAGATCGTCGCCGTACATGACGATTTCGCGTGCGAGGGACGCGATAAGGACCGGCTCCGGGGGCATCCCGGGGCGTAGGATATAGACCAGGGGGGAGGAGGGGTTCGCTGACTTTCGGGTCTGCGTGTTCCGGATACTGTCGCTCATGGTGTTCTCTCAGAGTGTGGGGGCCGCTGTCCGCCTGACCTCAACCCCCACTCCCCGGAGAACAGCGACGAGACACTTCACAGCGCCCGGCGTGTTTACCCCCGGTTGCGACACCCAGGGGCATACGCGGTATAGCAGACATACCGGAAATACCACAATCCCATAAACGCAATAACCCCCCGAATGGCGTGGGGTCCATCGCGGGGGGTTACTGGGGCTCGGTCAGCTTCGTATCTCACAGGGTGTTCAGGCCGGTGGGATACCGACGTTATACGCCGGCTGACGATAGGAGGCAAGCCCCCTTGTATGTCCATCGTCCGGAAGCGCCGGCAGGTCAAGAAACGCCTGTTGCACGGAATGTTTAAAGGTCCTGCCGACCGGTTCGATATAGCCCGAGGTGAGCAGCGGCGCAAGTACCTTATTCCTCACTCGTGCGGGATATACGCCTTCTGGAACATGGCGGCGCGACAAAGCACTACGCTTTACTATGTCTCCTAAATTTATGCTAGTTATACAGTTTACCTACTATACCTAATTTACCTACTATACCTAGTTTACCTACTATACCTGATTTACCTAGTTTATATAAATACCTAGATTATCGTATGGGTTACGGTCTTGCTCAACATCCCCCCTATAAGTTTTTCGGTGGTCCATAGGGGGGGAGCCCAGGCGGCGGCCATATAATCGCGCGGGCGCGCGGGCGTTTAAAGCGCGCGACGCGCGGGATTCACACTAGGCGCGCGGGCGCGATTTAGGCGGATTGCGCGAACATAGCGGGAACATAGGGCGATTCTCAGGCTGTTAGTTCCGGATTGCCGGGCGTGGTATGGGCTGGCGTCCTGAAAATCGGCGGGGTTTCTGATATTTTTAAATTTGGTGGTTGTAATCTTAGAGGATTTGTGGCCTAAAGGACTTCGGCAATCACGCCGCATGGAGATACGACGATGACAAACAAGACTTTCCGGGTTTCGTTTTATAACGCCGCTGGCGAATTGGAGACCGCGGTCGTGGATAGCTTTACAGCGGTATCGGCCTGCCAGCACGTGCGGCGCTGGGTCGAGGGTGCTACTTACATTGCGGCGCGGCGCGCTGTTGGTTGCGAGGTGGTAGCATGACCACCCCTAAACGGGTTTATGCCCACGCGGATGAGATTGCTTCGCTCCGGGATCAATTCACTACACTGGAAGCTCTTCAGCAATACCCCCACACTTGCGCTCTGGTCAGGACCATAGAATTGGACGCCAGCCTATCCCGTCCTATGCCGGGTGATATGGGTAAACGCCCGGATCGGGATAACAACGGAAGTTTTCAGCGCGCCATTTTTTATTATTGGCTGGGGGAGATTATCCGGCTCAACAGGCTTGCGCAGTTTGAATCCCAATTCCTAACCTTTATGCCGGGATGGAAATGGGTTCCGGGGGGAACGCTATCCCGCGCGGAGGTTCCGGAGGCGGTAGGTATCGGACAAGCGTCCTCGGTCCGGAGGATCGCGGCGCGGGTAACGCGGCTTTACGCACAAATGTTCCTCTGACCTTTACGCACAAACCAGTGGGAGGCGGCCTGTAGTTTAATTACTACGGGCCATTTTTATACCCGGGGGTATAAACCGAACGCCGAAAACACTAAACGGAACGCCACAACGTATAAACCCAACGCCATAAAGCCTAAACATTAGACCCGTGTTAAAATTTAAATCGGGTTTAACGTTTACAGTCCGAGGGTGGTTTTTTATCTTTCGGCGACTTAAATTTTATCTCCGCAAAAAGTTAAACGTTAGACCCCGGGAGGTAAACGTTAGACGACGGAGGGTAAACGTTAGACGACGGAGGATAAAATGATCCGGACTTAAATTTTAACAGGCATTTAACGTTTATAAGATTTGGCGTTTGGTTTAGTATTTTTGGCGTTCCGTTTATATGGATTTTACGCCGAAAACCCTAAAAAACGGCAGTAGGCCGCCGAAAATTGAGGGTGGGGACATTTTAATGTTTTTAGTATTTTTGGCGTTCATCTTATACGATATGGCGTTTGGTTTAAGTCCGGTTTAAGTTAAATTTAATAAAAAACGGCAGAAAACAGCCATATAATAATAAAATAAAATAAAATAGTACTCATACATATATATATATTCTAACTTATGTAGTCATGTATCACGAATCTCATGTACGAGAATTTTCAACATCCATTTCTAACATTTCTGTAATGAAGCGGGCCAGAAATCCATCAACAAAAATCACCGACACGCGTTTCGTCTGACGTTAGATAGTAATGAATTGGGCTAGCTGGTCTAATTGGTCTGACTGGTCTATTTATGCGCCCCATCGATATCGTTGCACTCTGCTCGATCTCAGTAACGCCGGACGGGGTTTAGGGGGTGCGAGGTGCGAGGTGCGAGGTGCGAGGTGCAGATTTAAATTAAAATGGGGGATCGTCACATTTTATAATTGACATACTAAACAGACCTATGCTTATGGTGGGTCTCCGGACGATTGGTCCGGGTAACGACGTGGGGTCATAAATGAAAACGACGTTATTATTTTTCGGGCTGGCGATCGCGGCGCTACAGGCGTCGAACGTCGCCACCGATAAGGCGCATGGTTGCCACGCCCGCGCATGGGGCGCGTCCTATAACGCCATCACCGGAGGGGGCCGGTGATGAACCTCCACACAAACCAGACGGACGCGACAACCTCGCTCGATATTACTCAGGGGATGTACTGGTCGGCTGAGGGGCAGCTTGTGCGGTTCATGGCTGACCAGCGTAGCGGGACGCGTGGTGTCTTCGTGGTCGGACCCGATACGGTTGAGATCAACATTCCCGCACGCGGCGCACGCGGCGAACGCGTCATGCTCCTCCGGACCCCAACGCTTGGAGGTGCATGACGTGGCGCAGCTCACTGACGTGTCACCCTCTCCACCGAGATCCGCCAGATGGCCGCGATCCGCAGAACGCCCGCCCAGATGGTCGAACGCGGGTTCCGTACGCACGCCATCACCCTGAACCGGAAAGACTGAGCCAATGGCCACCATAAGAAACCGCAATTATGAATGTCGGGGGTGCGGTAATCGCATCACGGCGCGAACAAACCACACATTCGATATCTATCCGGTATGTACGGGGCGTTGTCGCCGCATTTTCACGGCTCCCGACCATGAGACCGTTATGCGTAAACAGACCCCCCACCGGTTCATAAATAACGTGGGACAGGAAGTCCCCCCTCGGTCCTGTATTCGCCGGGATACGTGCGCAGCTATAGTTCGCGGCGGCTGTATAACATGATCCAAAGTCAGCTAATGTTCCGTCGTTTTTCTGACGTGGCGGCAGCTTTTCTTTTCTTGGTGGCTGCGCGTGAATTGCATGACCGGATGGAGGACCGATAAAATGAGAAATATAAGCCGAACGGCGGATAAAGATGGCACTGTACTTCAGTATATCGCTCATGGGTGTCTGGTTTCGCATTCCCGCTGCGCGTGGTCCGCGTGGTTTAGTCCGGAGGGGGTGCTACAGGACGCCGAGGGAGTAAACCGCCGTGCTGTTGTCCTGAGGTGCGTGCGCCCGTCTCCACGCATCCGGGCGGAACTGGAAAAGCAATTCGCCTATGTGAAAGCCTACGCCGATAAAGAGGCGACGGACCGACAGAAAGCCCGGAGAGAACTGGTCGCCGAATTGAACGCCGGGACGGTATCGGTCCCGGACGCAATCGAGCGCATGAAGGTGTTGGGGACACTTAGTCTGGCCGGAGTATCCACCGGGCGGCTTGCGGAAATGCTCACGTGGTGTTGGGGGCTGAATCGATGACCGAATATTTGGCGATATCCGAAGATTTCCGGACTGATAGCAAAGCCGGAGCGTTCATAGAGGCGCAGGACTTGGCTTCTGCTATGGAGGAGGCACGGGTTGTTTTCCGCCGTCCCGGTGGGCAGATGGACAAGGCGAGCGGGTGGATAACCTATACTTCGCGCCATCGCCGGGAGGGGCTGATTAGTGTCACGGAAACCGACCTTCTAAAACCTGCGGTCGTGGCCTTGTGGCGTAAAGAATTGAAATCGGTAGCGGCAAAGAACCGAGACATACTTGTTGCTCATGGTTTTACGGTCAGCCCACGCGATCCGGAGGTTAATCCCGCTTTCGCCGGCGCATATATGGTTTCCGACGGCGCCGGCTGGGCAATAGTGGGCAACGATCTGGATGCTCTTACGTCTGAGGCTGTATTGTTTTTTGAGTTGAGTGATAAGTAATGCCCGGGTTTCCCACCCTCCGGGGTGGGTTGTCTGGTCATTTCGACCAACGTGGGGAAATATAATGAATACTCGTTACTTACGTGTTGCGCCTCGGGATTTCTTTAATGAGGGCAATTTGCTGACATGCCTGGGTCATCTGGGGATCCTACTCGATTCAATTCTTCCTATGGACGATGAGGCCCGCGAGGCTTTTCACATTCGGTTTATCTGTCCGCGTACGGGCTTTGATATTGCCCAGAACCCAGATGATGGGTCTATCGGTGTCGTGGGTGTGTATCTGGAAATAAACGGCGTTCCGGGCTGGTTCCGGCGACCACTAAACGCCCGGAGCCGGTTCCCGCTCTATTATTGCAGGGAAAACACGCATGACGTCCCCGTCTTTTCCTACCTCTCGGACGACGGTCGTCCCGACTGGTCGGACGACATGCGTCGCATATTGTCCATTTCCGGCGACGCATGATGTTCGTGGTGGTCCGGGTGGATGGCCGGCGGGATTATTCCCGGCGATTCACCTCGCGCGCCGCTGCGGAATCCGCCGCCGGCGCAGGCGAGACCGTGGAAGAGTTATAAACGGCGCGGGTTCCGTATTGTTTTTGTGGGGGTGAAGAGATGTCTAATAGAGAAAAATTTTTGCGCCTGTATCGTGAGGAAGCGGCCATGACGTGGACATGGCCGAAAGAAGACCCGGAGAAGTTCGACCGGTTTATGGATGCGGTCGAACGCACCCTCGACGGCAGCGAGATCGGGTGGGCGTGGGATAGTACCCTGAGCCGGGTAGTGTGGAAAAAATGCGATACCGGCATGAAACTGACATTGAAAAACCTTCGGGCATATTGGGGGGAATAATATGATGACCAAAGAATTTACCTTCGATTGTGAGTTGCGCGCGGCCTTTACCGTGCGAGGGGAGGACGCGATTACCGCCGCCACGGCGCTATATACGGCGCTGGATTGCGCCAGCATTAACGCCGGGGCAATGCCGGACGGCAGCCCTATAGTGGGCGAGGCGACTATTCTGGGGGATAGCGTGGCGGAGGCGCTCCATTGGGCGCGGGATCTGGAACCGGAACCGCAGGAAGACACCAACGGCGCGAGGATCGAGGACTTGGTTTTGTGGGCAGTTAATACCGGGTTGATCTATACGGTTCACACAAAACCGATAATTCGGACGCTCCACAAGCTACATGCCGCGGGTATCCTTACACCGGAAATAGGCGCGTCCCTGTTTTCGACCCTCATAAATATAACATATCTGGATTTCCGCCGGTCGTTCCCGGAGTATCCCCGCGATCGGAAATTCAACCGGGGCGAGTGGATGACATTCGGGCGTGGTATGTATGCCAATTATGAGGAATCAATTCAGGAAGGGCTTTAACGCCCCCGGCTGGGCGTACGCCCTTTTGTTGCCAATCAGCGCGGTTCTATGGGCTGCGCTGTATCGTATCGTTATGCACAGGTGATTCATGTTTTATCTCAATAGGTATCTATGCCCGGTCTGCGGTGACGCCTGGGAAGACGTCGGGCCGCCGGAGGTAGAGGACGAATGTCCTAACTGCGCGGTCTCTCATATTGAGCCGTTTTCGTGTGAGCCGGTCGAAGACTGATTTTCTGGAACATGGCGGCGCGCCGTGGGGCGTATCGTGGGGGGGGTGTTTATGGTTTGGATGGTTTGCGACGATTTCCGGTTCTTCCGGGTATGGGATTCCCTGGTCTGCCTGTACTCCCGGGACGGCGTTCTGTTGGACGGGTGGCGTAGGATGGGGCCGTCATCCCTCGGACGCCACGGACTGCGGAGAATACGACCGGGGTATAAAATATGGGAGTATGGGCAGGCGCAGGGACGCGAGGAAATGGCGTACCGGCTGCGGAATGTGGAGGGCTGGGAAGAAAAGGTCCGCGCGATCCATCGCACGGCTGCGGCTGCCCTGTTTATCCGTTTGTACCGGAAACAGATTTTCATCGCCCCTGAGATACCGGGCACCCCGCAGGGGACTGATGGGTGCCGTTGGCGTGCGGAATGGTCTGTGCGTGGATACCCTCGCCACAGCGGCTGGTATTCGGATTATCGGGAGTGTGTGACGATGGCGACCATCCGGGCGGGGATGGTGGATGGCTGACGCATCTCTGGAACATGGCGGCGGCCATTTCATCGTCCACCCACCGCCCCGGAACAATAACCAGAAAGAAAAAATCTTTCCTTCGATTGAGGCTGCGGAGCGTTACGCGCGCCGCGTGGGGCCGGAGGCGTCGATTTACGACGGGGCGAATTTGTGTGTGGCGGTGATACATCGCAAGAGCGAGGGGCGGACAGGGGTCGTCACGGGGGTGACGTGGTACGGAGGGCGGTATCTATGAAACGGAAATTCAGTAAATCCCTGGTCGGGGGGTATGTGTATGTGACGGGATCTAAAGGCCCGGGCTATACGTTAAAGGTTCTTAAATGCCTGTTGGTTGGCGTCCATCCGTTCGATGCCCCGCATAGTATGGCGGGGTGGGTGGAGATACCGGCCCGCAGCTATCCGGAGGCTATACAGGCGCAACGGCGCCTGCGGGCCATGCTGTTGGCTATTCCGGCTGACCAATGAGGGCCGGGGATGTGTGGGTGTGGTGGCTGCGTGTCGCGGCGCTATGCCTGATTGCGGCATGTCTGGCGATTGCCGCGGGGTGTTTTCTTATGGCCAAACGGGGGTTGATGTGATGCGTGGGGTTATGGGGGCGTCGGAGGCCAATACGGCGGTAAGCGTCCGGGTGTCGGCGGCGTCTGTGGTTCGTATAGAGGTAAGCACTGCGCACCTCGGGCGTATCCCGGACGGATGCCGGCCGACGATCGAGAGTGGTTCGATAACGGTTCCGGATCTGGAAACCTCCAAGCGGCTGGCGCACCGGATGCGCGCCGCGCTTATCGGGCTGCAATAATTTTTATTTCTCTGGAACATGGCGGCGTGACAAAATCCCAGTATAGACAATACGGCGCGAACAGACGGCGGAGGACCACATGAGCGACGCAAGACTTCTTTTCATCGTTAAACAGCGCGAGCAGTCCTGGGGTTATAGTGGCGCACGCGCCTCGGGCCTATCCAATTCTGTGAATATGTTGGTGCGCGCGCTGAATCGTTACCGCATTACCGCCAATGTGGTGGAGGTTGCAGACAATAACTGTATCGACAGGGAAGTGACTGCGTTCCGGCCGACGCACGTCATCATCGAGGCGTTCTGGGTCGTCCCGGAGAAATTCGACATTCTGCGGCGGCTCCATCCCGGGGTTCAGTGGATTGTCCGGGACCACTCGCAGACGGCGTTCGCAGCGTGCGAGGGCATTATTTTCCGCTGGTCCCCGCAGTATCTGGCCCGGGGTGTCGAACTGATGTGTAATCACCCACGTGCGGTGACGGACATGTCAGTTATGGCGCGAGTGTGCGGGGCTGACCCGTCGCTCGTTACCTACGGACCGAATGTTTATTGGCGCGAGCCCGGTGTTTGCTACGCGGCTGTCCCGCATGGACCGATGCGTATCGGTAGTTTTGGGGCTGTGCGCGTTTTGAAGAACCAGGTCGCTCAGGCGCTGGCCGCATTGGCTACGGCCCGCACACTGGGACGCAAGCTGTATTTCCATATCAATGCGACGCGCATCGAGGGGAAGAGCGAGCCAGTTTTGCATAACCTCCGGGGGTTGTTCGACAACGCGGAAAATGCGGAACTCGTGGAACATCCGTGGATGGATCATGCGGATTTTCTAAAGCTGTTGCGGACGACGCCTTTCGCGGCGGTGATGCAGGTTTCGTTTACGGAGACGTTCAATATCGTCACTGCGGATGCGGTCAGTTCTCGATGCCCGGTTGTGGTGTCGCCGGAAGTAGACTGGCTGGGGAGATATGCACAGTGTGAGGTGCATGATGTTCCCGGGATGGCCGCCCGGTTGCACACTATTATAACCGAGGATCATCGGGCGCATGTACGGCGGCTCGATGCGCAACAGTATGATCTGGATGCACACAATTCTGCAGCCGTGGTGACATGGATAAACCGCTTCGGCCGGTAATTACGACTTAACGTGGGGGGCATTATGGATATTGAGAACTGGGGGCCGGTTAAGAAGCCGGCGTATGGGTCAGCCTGCAACGGGTGCGGGGTGTGCTGCAAAGCAGAACTGTGCCCTGTGGCGAGGCAGATGGGGTCGGTTAAGTGGTTCGCGGGGGTAGGCTGTTCGCTCCTCTATCAAACTGAGGGCGGGGCGTATCGTTGCGGTGCGTTCATCATAGAAGCTGACTACCGCAGTCGCCCCCAGTGGTAGGGGCAATGCTTGCCTCGGGCCTTGGGTGTGGCTGTTTTGTTTCCGGGTATGACCCGGATGACGACTTGTCCGCCGCAGATATAGAAACCTTCATAGGTAAAGATGCGGCGTGGCAACGGCTCATTGATTTCACTAAAGCGGAGAGTAGCGAAGATGCGGCTTGATCGAGTGGCGCGGCAGTGCGCACGGGGCTTCCTTACTGGTCTGAGCCGTGGCGCTCTGGGGGCTGTCGTATTTCTGACCGCTTATGCGGCGCGGGATTGGTGGACCGGCGATGAGGCTTTGATCGGGGATGGACTGATGGCGGTTATGTGCTTCCTTACGTCCCAGATCCTTAAACCGGGGGCTGACCTGTAATGAGCAGGGCAGCATTTAAGGGGCGGCCCACAATCGTCCTGCGTATCGGTCCGGGGGATGCAGCCTGGGCGCGATTGCAGGCTGAGGCCACGGACCCGGAAGACCTACGCCGGGCGACAAAGAACTATCTCACCTCGTTCGTTGGTCAGTTGGAGGACCAGTGGGGGTTGCAGGTATCGGAAACCGGGCGTCTCGGCCACCGACGCACGATGAACCTGCGCAAATACGCGGCCATGATGGTGCTACGTCTGGCGGCAGCGTATGAGGTGCCGCTGCACTCGGGGTTGGTGGTGGACATTTTGACAGCGGCGGAGCGGGACGTCCCCGCCGTGGCCGGCCGGTATGTCGCCCGGGCCGTCTGCCAGACGTCCACGCTTCTGCGGGTTCTGTGCGATAACGGTCTCGTGGAGAACGTGGCGGAGGGGCCGTATATTTATGAAGACGGCACAGTTCGGGGGAGCCCGACAGTCCGGTTTTACCGGATAACCCCCCTTGGCCAGCAGGTTATGGATGATTCCGGGCTGACGCTGGATGGTCCATTTATGCGTTCGCTGGTGGGCCGTCTGCGGGAGTGTCTCACTGCCGTGAAGGGTGCGTGGCCCCTCTGGGAACGTGTTCGGGAGATGGGCGTTGACACAAAAGCGGTCTGATATTACAGTGCGACAGTCAATAGACGTGGGGACGCGGAATATGTCTGGGGAACAAGAACCATTCATCGGCCCGGTGACGCCGACAGGCCGCTTTAGACTACCGGTTGGATATGGATTGGTGGGGACGGGCGACTCTTTTTATCCCAAACAGGAAAAACCGGATACCGCGGCGGTATCCTTGGCTGCGCTTGATTTCGCAGCCGTGGAGGCGCGGCTGATGGCCCGGCTCGCAGTATATAACCCGTTCGCTCGATGCCCGACGACGCCCGAGGGTAGTGTACGGGATATCGTCCGGGATATCGTCCGGGACGCCAAACTTGACCAAATGCTCTGGACGTATCTGGGCGACGAATTGTTTCCGAAACAGGAGTAGGCCATGCGCCGTATTTATATAAATCCGCTGCGTGTCGCGGCGCTTGAAAGCCGGACAGCCCCGACGGTTCGCATCAGTCTGGAACCCAGTCATTCCCGGTCCTGTGCGTTTGTGGCGGAGGATGACGTAATGAAAGAATACTGCCGACTGACGGAACGTATTTTGGTTTTGGAGAGCGAGGCGAAAAAACGAGATGGCGGTGGATGATATATTCCCGCCGGGGCCGGTATCAGTGACGATAAACACTGCGCTCGGGCTTAGGTTGGAAGCTGGGGATCTATCGCGCCAGGCGAACTGCCTCGCCACATTTCAGGATGAGGCGTGCGCGAGGCGATATCTGGCGGCTACGATCCCCCGGCGGGATGAGACGGCACGGGGTATCGCCCACGAACGGCGGCTCTTTATGGAGGCCGCCCGGAAAACTGCCAAACTATATAACCATATTTACGGAGCCCGCGGGGAAATCCCGGAGGATGGGGTTCGGTGGGGAGGACCTATTGATGAGTGATGCGAACAAAGAAACGTGGGACTTGGCGGAGAACCGGGCGGAAGGGATGGAACCGCGTTGGCCGCTACCCGAGGCTCCCCCCGAAGCCGTAGGTCTGGAAATCCCCGGCGTCGTCCTCGCCAGCCCGGAAGCGCCGCCCGTGCCGCGGTTTGACCTCCGTAACCCGGTCATAAAAGAAACGCTGCGCTTGATCGGCCCAAACCCCGAGACGATGCAGATCGTGGAGTACCCAGATAACCACCTCGCTCTCCACGTCGCGGGCCGCGGATATGATGTTTGTATTGACCCCCGACATATTCCGTTTTTGCGTCGGTTTTGTCCCGGAGGGAGTAACCGGGATGTGCAGCGGGATGTGGACGCTCGCACGTTTCGGAATACTATAATGACGTCTCCCGGTGTGGGCGGCGACCTTTACGCCGCTTTGCGCAAATTGATGCTTTATGCGCCCGAGGCTGAGGGGGATGCTCTCCGGGAACGTCTGGACGCCCTGTTGTTTAAATGGTCTGTGCCGGCAGTGCGTGCCGCTTTCTGGTCGTTTATATGGAGCCGCGCGTCCGCTACTCTTGTCGGGGCAGAAGATACGGCGCACGCACCTCCGACTGCGCGAGAGGAAGCCCAGTCCCTGCTTAAAATCCTTACGGTGATCCGGAACGGGGCGACCAATGTTTCCCACCTCACAGACTGGTCCACGGTTGCCCCGGCGCTTCCGGTTTTGGCGCAGGCCGCTATAGCCTCAATAGAAAACACACCACCCAAACACACTTGACCCCTACGTGGTTTTTTGTGTAGCACTGTAATATCGTATAACGGAGATAACGCGATGAACTATATTGCTTACAGTATGCTGGCGCAGCTTGCGGGTATCGTCGATCAGACGCTTTACGCCCAGTTTTATAATGACCTCGCCAATCCGGGATTGGTGGGGGATGCGGCGTTGCTGCCCCACAATGGTAGCGTGTATGTGTCCGAGGAAGCCCTTCAGCGTTATCGCACCTCCGGAGGCGCGGCCGCCAGTTACGTCAATACGAATTGGCCTATGATCGCCCCATACATGGCTCCGATCCAGCAGGCTGCTCCGGCTATGCCGCAGATGCCCCAGATGCAGCCTGCTCCTGCTGCTCCTGCTGCTCCTGCTGCTCCTGCTGCTCCTGCTGCTCCTGCTCCCGTCCCGCAGACGGCCCAGCCGACCCCGAACGTGGTGCCTTTTGACCCGCGCAACGCTGCGGACCGTGTAGCCGCTGCGCTCGCAGCAGCCCCGGGGGATTCCGGCGCGCCGCAGGATCTGGGCACTCCGCAGCCCGTGGTGCCCCCGCAGGTGCAGGCTCCGGCCAGTTCCGGGGCTGACGAAAAAGGAGAGAAGAAAACGCGTAAGCGCCGGACAAGAGCCGAGATCGAAGCTGACAAGCGCGCCGAAGAAGCTGCGGCCGCCGGACAGTCGGGACAGCCCGCTACGGCGGCGCCTCCGGTGCAGGCTGCTGTTCCGCAGATGCCGACCGCTGCGCCCCAGGCTTCTGTTCCGCCTGTTGGTGCGCCGCCGTCACCGGTGCAGATGGATCTCGGCCGGGCGCAGGCTATGGCGGAGACCATTCTGAACGAAAAGGGAGATATCTCCCCTGATAGCATTAAAGCGTATATCGATGGCCGCATGGCTAAACTTCAGGCGGAGGCAGCGGCAATCCAGATCGAAATTACGATGCTCGCCTCGTTCCGGAAGTCAGTTTAAGCGGAGGGGCTTCGGCCCCTCTTTCTCGTGGGGGATGACATGGATCAGGTTGCGTTCGTTGAAGCCGTGCGCCGTGCGATCGGGGATGAAATCGCGCGCCAGCGGCTGACAGTCGCGGAAGAAACCAAACGCGAAGGTGCATATGCTGCGATGCGTGTAGTGGATCACGCAGTGCGCCGTGCGGAAGAGGTTGGCGATCTGGGGGAAGTATCTGTCGCCCAGGCCGCGGCTATGGGTGTTTATATGGACGGCGTGCGGGACGACATGACGCGCGCGTCGCGTGTGGAGGCTTTCCGTTCGTGGGGGCCGGCCGAATTGGTGCGCGGGGCGTATGTGCTGGCGGGCTACGGAGTTCCTGCGGACACACTGGCCGCCGCGGGTCTGCCACGTCCCCCCCTCGCACTTGCCGGCGTCGTCCCTCCGGGGTCCATGCGGGTTATGCACCCGGACAAATTGCGTAATCTGTTTGTTGTGCCTGCGGCCTCGCGGGGTCGTTGATATGGCTACGGCGCGGTTCGCGGAGAATACGGTTAAAGACTGGATAAAGTCGGATTTCGCGGCTGCCTATGTTTATAACTGGGCTGCCGCCGCTGGCGAATTTGCGGAACCCGGCATATCCGATCGGTTGGCGATTGTGTGGTTTCTGAACGGCCGCTTGTTCGGGATCGAGGCGAAAGGTGGCGAAATCGGCACCCGTCGGGATGGGACGAAATACGTCCGGTCGTGTCGGATGAGTCGGGCGCAGAAGACGTTCGGCGCCCGGGTTATTACAATGGGCGGCCTGTTCGCCGCAGTCGGTCCGGAAGAGGCTCTGGCTTTTCCGTCGCTTCTGCAAGCACTAGGGGCACCTATAACAAACGATTATATTGGTCGTGTATATAAGCGTCGCTGCGACGCCCTTAATAAATATCTGAGGCTTGGTTACTGATGCAATACCGCTATACGATAACCATAGACTTCGAAACCTATTACTCCCGCCGCGAAAAATACTCTCTGTCGTCGCTGACGCCCGTCGAATATATTATGTCGCCGAGGTTTGAGATTATTATGGTGTCGGTGAAAATCAACGCCCAGCCGACGGTGTATATGCTCGGCCATAATATGATGGCGATGGCTGCATATTTGCGGAGCCTACCCTGGGATGACGCGATCGCTGTCGCGCACAACGGTTTTGGGTTCGATTTCCTGATACTGTATTGGATTTTCGGCCTCGTCCCAAAATATTACGCTGACACGATGCTCATGTCGCGGCCGTTGCTCGGTGCGCGCCAGTCAGCCAGCCTCAAGGCTCTCTGTGAATCGTTCGGGCTCACGGCCAAGGGAACCGAGGTGCTACTGGCTGATGGCCTGCACCTCGATGATATGTCCCCGGACTTCCTATCCCGGTATGTGGCCTACTGTTGCGGGGATACGGACCGCAGCTTCGAGATTTTCAATCTGGTCCGGCGTTACTGGCGCGAGGTGGATCTTGAGTGGATCAGTCTCTGTTGCCGGATGATGGCCGTGCCGCAGATTCAGCTAGACCGCCGGATATTGGAAGCGGGGCTACTGAAGGAAGAGGAACGCACGACCGATGTGCTGGACGACCTCGAACGGGAACTGGTGTTCTCCCAGATCCGGCTCCCCGATAAAGCGTACGCGAAGAAACGTAAATGCGACCCGGAGCCCACGTTCCGCGAGGCGCTGAAGAAAGCCGTCGGGTCGACGGAACTGTTCGTCGGTCTCATGACCGCTTTCGGTTGTGCAGTCCCGGAGAAATACTCTGTCCGGCAGAAAAAGTTCGTCCCCGCGCTGGCGAAATCCGACCATGATTTCACGGACCTGCAGGATAGCGCGATACCCGGTGTGGCCCAGCTAGTCCGAGCGCGCCGGAATGTGAAATCGACCATTCTCACCTCGCGCATCGAGCGGCTGACGACGATATGCGATCTTATGCCGGGGCACATGATGCCGGCCGGGATTACGCCCTTCGGCGCGCACACCGGGCGATGCTCCGCCGGCGGCGGCCTGAAAATCAATGTGCAGAATTTCTCGGCGCGACCATCTGCCAGTAACCCGGACGGGAAAAAGAACGCCTGTCGGCTGTCCATGCGTGCGCCCGACGGGTTCACGATGGTGGATGCCGACCTTGCGCAGATCGAGGTCCGCGTGCTGGGCGCGCTTGCCGGCGAACCTAACATTCTGGGTCCGTTTTCTGACCCAACATTCGACCCATACTGCGGGTTTGGCGCCAAATTTTACGGCTACCCCATCACCAAAGCGGATAAACTCAAACGGCAGGCTATGAAGGCCGCTGTGCTGGGCAATGGTTACGGGCAAGGCGCGGCTGGGTTCCAGATTTACGCTCGCTCCATGGGTGTTATGCTCACGATCGAAGAGGCGGAAGCGATTGTGGCCGTATACCGCCGCGAACACGCCATGGTTGTGCGCCTATGGCGCGAGGCCGACAGGGCGCTTCAGTGGATCATGTCCGGGGTCGAGGGCACCTTTGGTTATCAGGGTTGCCTCCGGGTGCAGGGGGATGCGGTTATCCTGCCGTCCGGCCGCGCTATACGATATCGGGAATTGGGGTATCGGGAGGTGTGGAGCGAACGCGACCAACGGATGAACCGGGAGTTGATGTTCTATGACCCGGTGAAGCGGTCGGCCCGTCGTGTTTATGGGTCCCTGGTGGTCGAGAACGTCACGCAGGGCTGTGCGGCGGACGTCGTGATCGAGCAGGCGGTAAACCTGTCGCACCGCGGGTTTTACCCGGTCATGCAGGTCCACGATAGCCTGGTGTACTGCATTCCCGATACTGACGAATGGTTGCAATACACAAAATACTGGGTGCCCCACGAGATGAAGAAATCACCGCCGTGGCTCCCGTGGCTGCCGGTGGATTGTTCTATGGAAATCGGCCCCAGTTATGGAGAGACTGAGGAAATAAAAATTGCCGCGTGACACAACGGTGAAAGTGTGTCACTGTAATGTCGGTGAGGAGGGGTGTGATGTTTTTTCGGGGGATACGGAGGTTTTTTGGGCCGTCGCCCATCCAGCCGCCTCCTTCTTGTTTTGGAGACTATCGCCGCGGGCAGCACGCGGCGGAGCGCGATTGCGAAACGTGCCCTGATTGGGCTGCATGTGGGACACTCACAGACGAACGGAGAATTGCGATGACCGAGAACGATATTTTCGATGAAGTGGCTACGCAGGAGACTGCGAAAGATGAAATCCTGCGGCAGTTGGCGATTGGGCAGGCGAAGTATAGCCCGACCCTACGTCAGCTATGTAAAGATGTGTGGGGGGTCGAAATTGAAGCGTCCGCTATCCCGCCGCTGACCCGGGAACAGATGCAGACGCTTAGGTATCGGGGGCCACGCCAACCTATAGACGCGCCCTTGCAAGTGGAACTTGGTGCCCTCGGGCGCAGGCTCACCGCGGTCTATGACAGATATAATCCGGTGATCCCCCGCGTCCAGAGTACTGTGGAGCAGCGGCTACTGGCGGAACTACATGAAATAATCCGGGAGTATTTTTCATGAGCGAGGAGAAATATTTCCTTGTGCGCCTTCCGTTTACGGATGCGGAGTCGGCGCGCCTCGCTGTTCTGCGAGCTTTCGATCCCGGCGCGATCGAACCTGTAATTCCTTGGATCGGAACGCCGGTTAATAGTTCGGTGCCGGTTGCGGGCTATGCCTGTCCGCGAGATTTTGAAGTCGAACGGGAACTCGGCGGGGCGAGTATTTCTTTTACGCCTTACTTCGACTGGTTCCCGATCGTCCGCCAGTCCGACCACCTGGCCGCGCT
This sequence comes from Drosophila baimaii, assembly GCA_018874675.1. Classification (NCBI taxonomy): domain Eukaryota; kingdom Metazoa; phylum Arthropoda; class Insecta; order Diptera; family Drosophilidae; genus Drosophila; species Drosophila baimaii. Next base: position 6,256 of record JAEIIU010049268.1, on the reverse strand, counting down.
CGCAGAGAAACAGGCTGAGGTGGCACAAATGGCGGATGCGCGTGACGGATTGGAGGTTTATTGGCGCCAAGCACAAGCTGAGGTGGAGAGACTGCGGGAGATATTGCGCCGGATAAATGCGCTCCCCGCTCCGGCTAAAACTGACCGGGTGGGGATAGCGGCCCAACGTATCGCCGGAGCCGCATCATGACCGAGAAACTGAAACCGTGCCCGTTTTGCGGGTCGGTCCTTGTATCCCTCTCGGACACCAAGGAATTTGTTCAGTGTGCGACGTGTTTAGCTGAGGGGCCGTCTGCGATGCCGCCTCATGAAGACCCACGCGCCGCGTGGAATAAACGAGCGGGGGGTGTATCATGATCCCAGCGATCATCGCCATTGTTCTATTTTTCGGGACCATCCCCGTGGGGCTGTTAGCTTCCGGGTGTTGGGTTATGGCCGTCATAGTAATGCTTGTGGCTGCCATATTGATTTGGGCCGCAATTAGTGGGGATATCGTAGCATGAAGCCGACGCCAGAAATGATCGAGGCTGCGCTCCAGGTAAATGAAAATCAGCTTGTGCCCGGCGATCCCCGCAAGCTGGTTTCGGCTATGCTTGAGGCGGCCCTCGCCGCGATGCGTAGGCCGATTGAAGACGCCCCCAAAGACGGGACGGATGTTTTGCTTTTGATCCCCGCCGTGGGCTACCGCGCCGCCAGGGTGGATCGGGGTAAATATTGCGATGATCGTCATGCGCGTAAGCCGCGCCCTTATTGGGCCAATAGTGCGGACGCCTACCGAACGGGTGATGCGCGTCTCGCACAACCAACCCATTATATCCCTCTTTCCGTTTTTGGAGTCTGTGGGTAATGGCCCGGACTAGAGAAGAACAGGTCCGTTCGGAATTTTTGGTAGATGGCGAGCGGTTCATTTTTGCCGAGGATCTGACCGAGGGGAAACTCACCCAGCATCTGATAGAAGCCGAGCAGCGGGGTTACCGGGACGTCTTCAATCAGATGCTGTCTGTCCTGTGGAAGTCTATAGACCTGGCCCCAAAAGAGGGAAGCCGAATTTTTGTCCACTGTGGAGATTTCTGTACCGTGGCCTGGTGGGACACCGACATGAACGACGGATACGGAGCGTGGACAGACGGACTGGTCTCTGATTGGGGGGCGGAAGAAATGCGAGAAATCCTGCCGGTCTGGTTCATCCCACTATCCATTTTCGAAGGTAGTAAATAATGGCTGAATTTATACCGGACGATGAACTGACCAGTCCGGATAGAGTAGTAACCGCCGATGAAATCGAATGTTGGGTTTCATGCCCTCGGTTGTGGCGTGGAACCTATGGAGCGGACATGCCCGCTCATTCCTATTTCTCCACGCGGGCGGTACTGGGGGCAGCAGTGGCAGCACCGACGCCGGATACTGTTGCGATGTTGGTCCACGACCAAGCGAGGAAACTGGCGGCGAAGCGGACAGCCGCTTTCTCCCTCGATCTCCGCATAAACCACATGAGCGGCGCACTCATTGAGAACGAGGGTGACGCGTGGCTTGAGGGGGTGGTCGATATTCTGATTTACCCGGAGCCGGGACAGAAGGGGGACAGTTATTTGTTCGCCATGGACGGTGGAGAGGCGTCGCCTGAAGCGCGCCTCGCCCGGCTGTTTGCGCTGTGCGCTCTGGTTTACGGGCAGGATCATCCGGACGCTTACGGGACGCCATTGATCCCCGGTAAACTGCACGCTGCTGTGTTTCTGTGGCCAACCAGTCCATACTTTCCCGGAGACCGTTGGCCCGGCTCCTACCAGACTGTGGCCGACCGGGGGATGCCAGCCTGGGAGTGTTCGCAGCATGTGGCGGCTATCACGACAGCCATGGCCGCACGACTGCAATCCCGGGCATGGCCCGAGGGAACACCGGCGAACGCCGGCCGGCTCTGTGAGAAATGCCCCGTGAAATGCGAGTTTAAGCCATGACAGAGACGCCGGTAGACTGGCAGGCCGTTGCGGATTTTTATCGGCAGCGGAGCCTCGCGTTTGAAGCTATTGTGGATTTGGTCACCCCCAAAATGGAGGAAATTCTGGTCGCCCTGAAGCGTGGCCGGGAAGAGATCCAGAAAGTTGATAGATCCCAGGGCCGCGAAGAAAAAAACCCTATCGCAATTTTGTGTGCCACTGTAAGACAGAGGCTACAGGGTTCTATGCCGGAAATAGCGGACATGACGGACCAGCAGTTGATGACGTTCATGGGACAGCACCCGGAACGGTTTAAGATTTAGGAGATTATGACGTGGGGTATCTGGTTATCGTCGTCCATGCGCCTGATAATCTGGCGCAGGATACTACAACGGAACTGCCCGTCGGACAGATGATGGCCGGCGGTATAGGGTGGTCAAACCGGGGGGAAGTTACCTTCGAGGTAGTCACCCCGGAGAATGGACCGCGCCCGCAACCCAAGGAAGTGATGATCCTCCGGGCGATCGAGGCGACTTCCGGCGACCAGAGAACCTTGTGGGAGTGGCTGCGGGTAAACTATCCGGAGGATTTCTGGGGCACCACGGATCTGTATGCCACCCTCGAACCAGAAGAGGCTCGTAAGGTCGGCGGCCGGTGGCTCGCCCCCCGCCTCACTACAATACGCCGCGCTGGCTTTGCGGTCGGCGCCCCCGGGGATGAGCGTAACCCACATGTGAACGCGCCGTGGTCCCTTACCCCGCTAGGCAGAGCCGTTTTGAGCCAGTGCGCCCTTGAGGGCTGAACCATGGCTGTATCTATCGAAGGTGGGTATATGGTTGTGCAGGGGCAGTTTGACCCCCGACTGCCGTATTCTGTCTGCCCGGATCTGACCTGCGATTGGGTTAATGGTGACATAGCCCAGGTGCGCGTGCCCTGGACTTACGATAACGCCTATGCGCTGGCGAATATCGGGATCGAGTGTGTATCCCCGATGCCTCGGGATTATTCGTTCCCGATGTTTCAGAAAACGCCTATGGTCCACCAGATTCAGGGGGCTGATTTTCTCGCCCGCAATCGGCGGGCTTATATGCTGTCCGGGGCTGGTAGCGGCAAAACGCTGACTGCGTCGTGGGCCGCGGACTATCTGCTGCTGACGGGTAAAGTCAGGAAGGTTCTGGTCGTCGTCTATAAGCCCACGCTGTACTCGGCCTGGGCAGAGGATATCGAGACCCATCTGCCGCACATGTCGTTCACAGTTCTCACGGACGACAACGCAGAAAAACGCCTGAAGAAGATGAAGTCGGACGCCCCGGTCCATATCATTAATCACGACGGGCCGGCCCATTTCTGGCCCGAACTGGCGGAAAATAACTACGATCTGATTATTTATGACGAAAGCACCGCGATAAAACGCGTCTCTACAGATCGATGGCGCGGATTGGATGCTCTGGTCCGGCCGAACCCGAGATTGCGGTTGTGGTTGATGACGGCCACGCCGACTGCCCATTCACCTATGGACGCCTACGGACAGATCCGAATGATCGGAAACATAAACCGCGAGGCGCAGCGATGCCCGCCGGGCGAGATATGGGGCGGTGCGTTCATGACAGAGGAGCAATGGAAAAAGGCGACAATGGTTTCCGAAAACGTCGGCAACCGAACAATCTGGAAAGCTGCCCCTTGGGCGAATGAAGTCGTCATGAATTACATGCGCCCGGCGTTCTGCCGCCGCACGGAAGATTGTGTGGATCTTCCGCCCACCGTGACGCTACCTCGGGCTGACCTGAAGCCTACCGCTGCGCAGAAAAAAGCGTGGACGACGTTGCGTAAAGGGGAGCGACATGAGGGTGACGATGGACAGACCATATCCATCAAAGCGCCCGTCGCGCTCCTGTCGAAAGTCATTCAGATTGCCTGTGGCTGTGTGTACGCCGATACACCCGAAAACCCGATCATCGCCGGCATCGATGAGGGTTCTGAACGTCCGGTTATGGAGTTCGACGTCCGGGAGAAGAACGAGGAGATGCTGCGTCTTATCGATGAGGTGGACGGCAAAGCCATCGTTTACGTTCCGTTTACTGCTGTGGTGCATCGGGTCGCCGCGTATCTGGAACGCGCCGGGAAGCGGGTTGTGAAAATTTACGGCTCGATGAGCCCGCAAGCCGTGCGGGACGCGATTAACGGTGATTTCCAGACGGACGGGCCGAATAGCGCGGAAGTCATTGTCGCCATTCCGCAGAAAATGTCTCATGGGATCACGGCTACCGCGGCGAACCTGATTGTATGGTATGCCCCTATCCTTCGCGGTGAGCCGTATCAGCAGGCCAATTTCAGGATAAAACGCATCGGACAGCACCGGACTATGTTTTATGCGCAGTTGGCCTGCTGTGCGACCGAGCGGGAGCGCTATGGCCAGTTGGATGAAGGTAGCAATAACCAGCAGGACCTCCTCCGACTCTATAGCAGTTTTATGTCCGGAGTGGTTTGACACCGCGACAAGACTGTGCCACTGTAATAATGTCCTTTCGCTACAGCCATTAAGGACATGGAGAAACTGCGATGACTGACACTTACTCTATGCCGCCGGAGGAGATCGAACGCCTCGGTGCGCTATACTCTATGCTCCGGTCGGCTAAAGATCGTCTTGAAGCAGATACAAAAGCCCGGGCCGCTGTTCTTACCCGGGGGATGGAGACAATCGAGGAACTGATGCGTCCTGCCTTGGACGCGGAGAAAGACCCTATGGATAACGCTTCGATCCGAAGCGCGGCCGGGACCTTTTTTCTATCGACTGCGGGGCGGATGACCATAACAGACAACCGGGCGCTGCTGCGCTCGATCTTGACTGGCGAAACCCCTCTGTCGGTTCTGGGAAACGAATTGAAAACCGGCCCCCTGAAAGAATATGTCGAGCGACGCAAGAGCGAACTGGGCTACGCCGAGTTGTCCAAGGAACAGAAATCGGTCTTTGACCTGAATCAGTGTATGCCGCCGGGCGCGGCCTACGCACCATTTGAACGGGTCCAGTTTCGTCGGACCCGGGGCTCTAACAGCAGCGAGAAATGAACACCATGAATACGCCATTCAATCCCCAGCAGTTCCAGCAGGCTCCGGCTATGCCGCAACAGCCTCAGGCTCCCCAGCAGTTCCAGCAGGCTCCGGCTATGCCGCAACAGCCGCAGGCTCCCCAGCAGTTCCAGCAGGCTCCGGCTATGCCGCAACAGCCGCAGGCTCCCCAGCAGTTCCAGCCTCAGCAGCCGGCGATGAACTTCGCCCAGGACTTTGCTGATACTCCGGATATGCACGAGGAGAGTTCCGGGGGTGCCAAAGTATCCAAGGGTTACGGGTTGAGCCGGCTGTGCGCCGCTATTTATACCGGTAAGCAGCACTATACGTCCCGCGCTGGCTACAAAGTGCGCGGGGAGATGCAGTTGGCTTATGAATTGATTGGTCCGGCGTGGCCCGAGGTGGACGGTCGCCGCCCGGTCAAGCGTGAGGTTTTGAACTATTCTCTGAACGCCCGCGCCCGCATGAAGCAGCGCATGACGGACATGGACCCTAATTCTCAGTTTCGGTCCCTGTTTCAGATGGTGGGTAACGCTTACTTGATTGAATTGGCCGAGGAAGTCACAGCCACGAACCAGTCGTATATCGGGATCAAATCCGTTCGTTACCCCGTCGTCCAGGACCCGGTGTCCGGGCAGGACGTCAATTACGCGGCAAACGTTCCCCCTCCGACCGTCACCCTGATGGCGTTCAATTACGACCGGCCGATGATCCAGCATTGGGACAGCCTGTATATTGACGGGACGTATGATGACGGGGGGACCAAAAATTCATATCAGAACGCCGTTCGATGTGCGGTTGATTTCGAAACAGGACCCGTCGCTCAGATGCTGACGCAGGCTGGCCGCGATCTTTACACAGACTACGTTAATGGGATGCCGGTCGACGGGTCGAGAGACCGCAACATCAAGTCCGTAACCGAGTGGGTTGCGTTCAAACAGGGTCGCGGACCGTTCCCGGGTGGGGGTGCCGCGCAACAGGACCAGATGCCGCAGCAGGGGTTCCAGCCAAACCAGCAGGCATACGGGCAGGCTCCCATGGGTGGTTATGGTATTGGTCAGCAGGGGTTCCAGCCACAGGCTCCGGCTATGCCGCAACAGCCGCAGGCTCCTCAGCAGTTCCAGCAGGCTCCGGCTATGCCGCAACAGCCGCAGGCTCCTCAGCAGTTCCAGCAGCCCCCGGCTACGCCGCAACAGCCGCAGGCTCCTCAGCAGTTCCAGCAGGCTCCGGCTATGCCGCAACAGCCGCAGGCTCCT
>JAEIIU010049263.1:0-24822 GCA_018874675.1 Drosophila baimaii | reverse complement strand
TTTAGGTAATTTTTCCTAAAATTCTAGGTAATTTGAACACCTTTTAGGTCATTTTTTTCTCTGGGTGCATGTGTGTACACGTACTCTCACGCATTCTGCATCTGTACACACATGCAAGCTCATTGTATTTTAAAATTCTTACGCTCTCAACTTTGTGAGAACGAAGAGAACGCGATTTGTGTCAGAAACAAAAAAATTGTTTGCATATGGCAAATGTATGGTCGTTACTCATCTTTGTAATTCTAGCTTCTTTGATGAAAGGATGTTGTAACTTAGTTCCAACCGAAAACATATGCTGAAGAAGTCATTTCCGACTCCATGACGTATACAAATACTTGATCACCTCCAGGAGAGTCGATTTAGACCTGACCGTTTGTCCACGTTATATAATAGATCGCAGGTACTACAGGGAGCTGGAGATGCCACAAATACAAAAGTATTTGTAGTTCTAAATCATGTAAATAAATACAAAATACAATTCTGAAAATAAATAATAAAACCCGTGGCTCGAGCCTGGGTCGACCAAAAATTAAGCTTTGGAGAACAGCCGAGTCGATCTAGCCTTTGTCTTTCCGCATATGCGCAAAAAAGTTGTTGCCTTAGAGCTATCTGAAAGAAACTTTCCATTAGTCTCCTTTCCATTACAAATTTAACAAAATAAGCATCATATTTACTCTGCAATTTAAAACATTTTCCAATTTTCATAATTCTAAGACATATTTTATATATTAATATATTTCTGACGCTTACAACATACAAACTTTAGCCTTTATTCGGAATAATACTTACAGTTTTCCATCAAAAAATTTCAACTGATATTTAAAATAAATTTACCAGGAAAATTCATTTTTTAAGAACAATTACCAAAATTCTTCTTTATGCTTATGACAAATTTTCATGATTTTTGATCTGTAAAAACGATGGTTAGGTGCCTCCCTGCCTTGCAATCCATCCATCTCCAAGGTACTATTCATGGACTATATAGCCACTGCATCCTTTTTCAAACCCATTTTTAACATGAGGACAATTAATGTACGGAAAGATTAATCTTACATATTAAAACGTATTAAAAGTATCTTAATACTTATAATATAACTTATATAATAAAAAAAAGTAAAATCAAACATAACACCAAAAAAAAGAAACTTGCGAGAGACTACAATATATCCGGTTCCCGAAAAAATATACCTCGCATATATTAATTCAAATTTTGAATGTGATTTTTGGAAATTTAATCATCAGTTTGGCAATCTTCAAATAGATTTCTAAACATTATCCAAGCGGCAACGAAACATTTGGCTAACTAAACGAAATGGCTAAGAGCATAATCAATATCGAAACATTTTGCACGTGCACTTCGCTGTGTTCGATTTTTCCCATATTGCATTTCCGTGTGCGGAAGCAAAGGACCAGTGACCAGGCCAATAAATTCAGCCAAAAGCGACGCATCAATAAGCCGTTAACTAGCGGTAACAATTCCTAATATATATATATATATACGCTTCGATTTTCCTCCTTTCGTTCCCTGATTTATGTGTCTCTGATGCCTGCGATTTTTCAAGTTCTGGTAATTTGATTTTTGCTTCCCCAACCCGCGCTTGATCCCTTTCAATGCCTTTTGCCAATTTGATTTGTATCTTTGTAATGGAATTCGTATTTTTTCTACGGGCATTGTAACCATGTCTGGCAATCTGCAGATACAGATTCGCGAGCTGCTAAGGCGGGTTGCACTTGTGCGAGCTTGTCACGCAATCTGGCGGCCAAACGCCCGTAACACTTTCAGATCAATTTGCACCTACAGACACGTACACTTGAAAGAAATGGGCACCAGTCTGCACAAGTATTTTGTTAAGACCTTTTTCTGACAATGTTACATCCGAATTAATATTCGTTTATTAATTAGTTTGACTTTTTTTTAGCGTTTACATTTTAAACATAATTTGACCTACATTTTTGATAACATCCTTATATTTATTTTCAGCCAAGTTTCAGCTTTTCTTTGCAACATTTTGACGTTTCAATCAGAATATCGATGAATCTCATATTTGCAGCATGTTTACATATCGCCTTACGATTGATATATCGGCACAGTACCAATATATGTTTTTTTTATGACATTGCTGGTTTAAAGGATATATTCAGCATTATATTTTAATTTATATTCGCATCTTAAGGATTAAGCAAGGAGTTGCCTGGAAAGTAGTTGTGAAAAGAAAAGAAGTGAACATGCCAGGAAATAACATTCAAGCCGCACTAAACTGTAATAACTTGAAATGATATCTACCTGTAAGATTCAGATAGAATACGAAAGCTATTTCGGCACATCTCAGAACTCCACTCTACCAAAGTATATCACACTTGGACACTACTCACTCATAGCAGCTGGGAAGGCACGACCGCCCAGAGATGACCTCGAACACCCTGATGCTATGCAGCGCCGCAGCAGCTGAAGAGGTCACGCTACACCTGCCCAGCTACGCGGATCGGTACACGGATATCCCGCGCCTCATCCGCCTCAAGTTCATCGCCGAGGTGTGCCCAAAGCTGAGGGTGCCGGCCCTCAGGCTGGCCATCGACCACGTGAAGTCCACCTTCAATGTCAAGCTGTACGACGAGCTCTATTGGTCCCTCTGCGGCGATGTAGGCAAGAGCTCGTTGGAGAGTGGCCAGCGAAAGGACGAGGACGAGGCCAGCACCTCTAGTGGCAAGCGGCGCGTGTTCCTGCCCTACGACTCCTTCTGGGTGGAGGACAACATGATGGAGGCCACGCTGCTGCTCCAGGAGCTGGACGCCGAGCTGAACTTCAAGAAGTCCAACTCGGGCAGTGCCAATGTGCGTCGCATTCTGGAGGAGATCGGGGACTATCACGAGAAGAGCGGCAACTTGCAACTGGCCGTCAAGTTTTATGCCCGCGCCCGACCCTATTGCACGAGCAGTGACCACGTGATCGACTTGTTCCGCAACCTGATCAGGGTCTCCATCTACATGACCAACTGGTGGCACGTGCTCACCTACATCGACGAGGCCAAACAGTACGCCCTGGGCTTCGAGAACCTGTCCCTGGAGGTTCCTGCTCGCCTCAGCTGCGCAGCTGGTCTGGCCCACATGGGTCTGAAGAACTACAAGTCGGCTGCCGAGCACTTCCTGGCGACACCCTTTGGGCAGTACGACTACGACAGGATCGTGGCCCCCGAGGACGTATGCTTCTATGCCGGACTCTGCGCCCTGGCCACCTTCGATCGGGGCCAGTTGCAGGTGGAACTCATTGGCTCGGAAGGCTTTAAGCCGTTCTCTCAGCTTTCTCCCAAAATGTGGAGCGCCTTGGCCAATTTCTACGACGGTCAAGTCGAGACCAGTGCAACCCTGCTGCGCGAAATTGAGGAACTCGTCAGACTGGATGTCTATCTGTCTCCCCATGTGAATGTGCTCTATGGAATGATCATGGGCAGACGACCGAAGAAAAGGCAGTAATGACCATTTCTGGGAAGAGATAATCTGTCTGTATTAAGTAGCGTTCTTTAGAGTTTTAAAATGTCATAGAAAGCTAAAGTAAAACTTAATTTGATTACTTAATATCTGGCCATTAAAAGTAATTATTAATTGTGTGAAAAAAATTTAAATAAATAAAATTAAATCTTGTTCAAGTAAATAAATTCAAATTTATTTAATAACTCGGCTTGTTCTAATCTAAACATTAGCTAAAACAGCACCAGCAAGTTTCTCTCTATTTTAAAAGACCTTGTGACAAAATTGAGGAATTCGGAAATCAATAACTATTGTCATATCTTGGAGTAGATGTATGTATGTTGAAATACAATAAAGCTGTAAGATTTTTTCTACAAAAATTTCGAATTTCTAATTTTTTTGACAGCCATAAGATATGAGCAAAGACCCTATATTCACTTAGATGCCGCACGCTATAATATTTTTTGCACTCGCAGTTTCCGTGTACTACCCAGCGATGGGTACAAGGGTCTGAAAGACAGAAAGAGCTCGCTCTAGAGCCGGTCGCACACATGCAAGGGCATTATATTTATAGATTTCTAGCGTCTTTGATATGGGGACCGATCTGGCCTGTTTTCGTCATTTATACGGCAATTAATAATACGAATAATATAGTATTATCAACGACGTTTTAATATCAAGATGCCGCAAGCCATACGATTCTATTGCACACGTATATTTTGTGCTGGCTCCAGAACTGGCTCTAGGCTCTCTTCAAATTATTATTATTTTTTTTATAAGAGCGGAGAGAACACGATTTTCGTCGACAGCCGATAAGTTGCTTGTATATAGCAATTCAAATGTATGTTCGTTACTCATCTTGAAATTAAGACATCTTTGATAATATGCTGAACCCATAAAAAATCCAGACTCAAAAGATTATTTTTCCCCTTGTTCTAACGCTCCTGAAGGCGTTATAAGCTGTTTGCCAGAAAACAAACAATATAATTAAATTTTTCGTGTGTTCAGTGAAACGCACGAAGGAAATTGGAAAAGAAAAAAAATTTAATTTAAAAAAGGCCTTATTCCTTATTTTGTGTGTCCCGACTATGAGCTTCCCACTGGAAAGAAGCTTTAAGGGACAATATATCTGGGACAAATTCAGGAGCATACCCCAACCCCGTTGAGTCAAAGGGAATATGGTCTTCCCGCTAATAATCAGCTGCAACAGCCTGTCCGGGTTGCCTATCCACTTGATATCCAAACATAAGTACCGGGTATCTTATTATTACACTATTCCCCACTGCAGTGCAGCAAAGGGCTCCAAGGAACAGCGAAGCCAACTATGAACTAGGAATAGAGTGGGTTATAGGGAGAAAGTTTAGGGTGAAAGGAGACAGAAAGTGCAGCGTTCAAAAGATTAAAGTGAAATCGTGAAATATTGCACAGTTGAGGAGATTTTTATGAAGCTTTCAACAGGTGCTCAAAGGACGTCGGTGCCTCGGTGGAGGTAGGAATTGGGCGGCTTGTACTACATAAAGATTGCCGGCTTGCTAACGAGCTTAAAGATGAAGCTCAAAGTGCGCACTGAAATTGCACCCAAAAAGCACTCAAAAAGTATTCCGTCCCCCCCTGCTGCAGGTGAGAAATATCACTCAAATTCCGGAAAAATCAAATGAATGGTGAGTAGCTAGGGACGGATAAGAATTGAGGACTTTGAAGCTTAAGCTCCCAGGAACATATTATTCTTAAAAGTAAAAATAGATATTTTGTTCAGCTTAAAATCTTTCTCAGCAAATAAGTGAAAATATATATTTCTTCTTTATTATTGTTATTTTTAGTAATATAGACGTATAATGCAGCTTATGACAAACATTTAAGTGCTCCATTTCCCTTTTCTGCGAGAGTGCAATTTCATACTTTAGAATGTATTTTTTTATTTTATATATATGTATTAGCAACAACTTATTTTTTACCTAAAGAAATATACTATGTTTAATACGAATAAAAGGCAATCTGGCTACAGCAAAGGGTTTGTTATAATATTCACAAACTTGTCGACAATTTTGCGTCTTCAATTTATATCCACTTGGAAAATTGTAATCCAACTTCCGAGTTGGCAATTTGATTTCATTTTTGATCAGCACACACAATGGTCAAAATGTTGGATTAAAAACCAACAAGAGCTATGTGAAATACCAATTTTGGGGGCTGTAAGAGCCACCTGAGCTGGCGGCATGGGGAAGAATGGGCGAGGAGGTGCCTCTTGGAAGTCGTGGAAAACTTCGGCCAGACATTGTGTTGAGTAATTCTTTTGTAATGCGGAAGGAAGCTCAAAACAACACAGTGCACAGCGACTTCCGGGGAAAGGCAAGGGAAAGGGAAAGGGGTGCGCAAAAACTATAAGACAAAGCGCAGCACTGACCTACGTGCAGCCAGGGGGCGGGGGGTGGCAAGCGGTAAAGGGGTAAAGGGGTTCGAGATAAATTGCTGCAGTGTTTAGTTAATACTTCTGACCGTCCCACGCCTCGGCCTTTGCGTTCAATCCTGCAGGATGCCGAGAAACAGCGAAGCAGCCTTCCAGCTAGAAACGGCGAACAAGAAACAGCAGCTGGCTCGACAAGTTTATCTTTTGTTACATTGACTTCCGCTAAAAGATACTAAACTGGAAAACATTCCTCGTCGCTCCCGCCGTCCCTGCCTTTTTAGTTATATGGTTTTTCTTGCAGTTCCTGCAGGTTACCGTCAAAGTCCTTGCCCGGCAGCAAGGGTAGAGAGGAAGAGTTAAGCTGAAATTAAAACGCAGCTGGGCAATGGCCTGAAAGGGCACTGGCAAAAATCATTGTTCTGGAAATGGATCTCTAATAAAGTGTATTGTTTCCGTAAAGTCCCTTTTGCCATTGATAGAGAGAGATGGAGACTTAACTCTGGAGCCAAGACTGGCTAAATATTTCAGTTTATTCTTATAAATTTAATTGGAACGGCATTACTATCGAAATTACTACATATATCGTTGTTATGCGTGGTACAGCTTTTCCGGTATGTAAATCGAGCGGAAAGCTTGAAGAAAATCTTAAAAAATGTTTATATTTTTGTTCGAACACTACCCGTGGGACCCTTGGTCCTGAAACATGTACACTTTTCATGTGAAATTGGAAGCAGGCTTCTGCCTACTACATAATCGCTTATATACAGGGGCGAACAGGGTAATTCATGTGGTGAATCTGTCACTGCCCTGCTCCTCTTGAATTTCCTCCTAGGCACTCGAGAAAACATTCACTTAAAAACCTAAAATGTTCTTGTTTGTAAATTGCATTTTTCGGGCTTATTTTATTTTTTAAATATTTTCTATATACATTTGAATTGTAAATTGTTACGGAGGCAAGCCCAAAGCGAGTTTATTGATTTGATTACTTGAAAATAAGGCATACGATTTTATTTTAAACAAATACGCAGACAGAAATATTCCCCTTACCAATAAGTAAAAAATTCTATATAGAACTGAGCAGCGTTCTAGTCTGGTACCTGAATCTTTTGCTTACCACATGCTGAGTTGGGTATGCATTCCTAAGGTTATCCCTGCTACCCATAGAATCTACAATGAACTCGTTCCCCACATGAACCGGCTGAGTATCTTTGTTCAATCACAGGAATCCTTTGCAAACTTGCCGTATAAATTTTCTTTTACTTTTGATACCCCACATGTGGGTTGGACATACTATATTGTAGAAAATGGACTCGCCCGACATGAAGCCCAGCCAGATCGCGGCCATGATGCTGACGGTGGGTACCGTGACCGCCATCACCTACTACAGCGGCAAGTGGATGCTCAGCTTGCTCGACCCGCAGAGGAAGGTGCTCCAGAAGGCCAAGAAAATGGCCGATGAGCAGCTGCGCAAGCTCAACTCGTCGGCGGGCAAGGAGGAGCGCAAGTTCCGCACCCAGGACCTCAACGAGCATGAGGTAATGATCGCCGCCCTCCTGGTGGCTCCCGAGGACATTGACGTGAGCTGGGCGGACATTGCCGGACTGGACGCCGTCGTCAAGGAGCTGCGCGAGACGGTGGTGCTGCCGGTGCGCCACCGCGACCTCTTCCACCGCTCGCAGCTGTGTCAGGCGCCCAAGGGCGTGCTGCTCCACGGACCACCCGGCTGCGGCAAGACGCTGATCGCAAAGGCCATCGCCAAGGACGCCGGCATGCGGTTCATCAACCTCGACGTAAGTGTGCTGAAGGACAAGTGGTACGGCGAGAGCCTGAAGCTGGCCTCGGCCGTGTTCACTCTGGCTGAGAAACTGGAGCCCTGCATCATCTTCATCGACGAAATTGAGTCCTTTCTGCGAGTGCGCGGCATCGGGGATCACGAGGCCACGGCCATGATGAAGACCCAGTTCATGATACGCTGGGACGGGCTCATTAGCAATGCCAACACTTGTGTCCTCGTGCTGGGGGCCACCAACAGGCCGCAGGACCTCGATAAGGCCATCATGCGTCGGATGTCGGTTCAGTTTTACATACAAGTGCCACGCGACTCCCAGCGTCAGGCTATTCTCCAGTTAATCCTGCAGTCTGAGCAGCTCCATCCCTCTGTGAACCTCAAGGAGCTGGCCCGCCTGACCACCGGCTTCTCGGGATCCGATTTGAGGGAGCTCTGCCGCCACGCGTTCATAAGCCGCTTGCGGCAGATCATGCGCGACAGGGAGGCAATGGGATCTGGATCGGGATCTGCCTCGGCAGAAAGGGGGGTTGAAGGGCAGTTTAAGGACTGCGAGCAAATGGAAATTGGCATGGAGGACCTGCTGAACTCGCTGGCAGCCATGAAGGTGTCAAAATTCCAGTCGCAAGGTGCCTTGGTCGAGAAGGACCTGGAGCTGGACTAAGGAATGGACAAACTTGAGACTTTGGACAACGAATGCACCTTGAAATTATCTTTAAACGTGAGATAAATTTGTGTTTTAACAGTATTAATCAAAATTCGAAGAGGCTTTTAAATTTATGGTTCAGCAAGAGATCAAAATCTATTTTTGTGGAATCCTAGAAAGTAGGCCCAAAATTTCAGCCTCAACCATGAAGCCCAACGAATTTCAAGCTAGACTGAGTCATCCGTGCATTCCGCCATCTCCTAATTTGGAGCAGTACTCCGTTATTAACCTCTGGCTGTCGCTGGTTTGAAGGACTGCCCCGCCCAATATTTTTCACATTTCATGGCATGCATGAGGGGATTTTGCAGCCATGAGGGGCAGCGGAAAACCAGGAAAAAAAGGAGACTGCTACCAGGAGCGCCGGCAAACGGAGGCTACGAAAGAACAGCAGAGACCAGTGGCAACAAAAACTCAAAATAACAACGGCTATGGCAGGAGCAACAAAAAAATCTTTTATGTAAAATTGAATATTCATAAGTTGTTTCACAGTAGCGGCAGAAGTCTAACTACAGGCCTCAGCCTCTGCGTCGTTTGCGCTTGTCATACTCTCACCACGGGTATTTTTATTATTGCCATTAATTTAAACGTTTATAAATGCTCTGCAAATAAAGGAAATATTTCTTTGGGCGAGTCGAATACCTATGTCGATGTGTGTCGAATATTTACAATACAATATACATTTAATATATTAATATTCAAATAACTACCTAATAGGACAAAATGTTTATTATTTTATGTATATACCTATAGTATATTCATATTTGATTTTAATTGATCTTAAAATGGTCTATAAAGCCACGACTAATATAGGGACTTATAGTACTATCTGCCAGGGCTATCAACTAAAATATAATAATTTATGTACATATATATGCTTATATGTAACTATTTTTCATACAAATGTGTATATTGATAATTTAATATATAAATTCCTTACATAAAATTGATAGCTCAGATAGCTCGACGACTTATGCTATGGCTTAACTCTTATTCCATTTAATAATTTTACTATTTTTCAAGTTATAAAACTATGTTCAAAGCTTATTCCGCTTTTTAAGTCAATCCATAGTATAATATTATCTGTGTGTAACTACGAGTATAAAATATTACCCATTTTGTTATCGAGTTCATATTATATAATCTATGAACAACTATAAAATATGAAATATTTTTTTAAAGGTATACAAACTGCATCGAATACGACTTGACCTTAAAATCTTAACAGGTCACAACAAATTCGGAAAAATTTCAAAGCCGCTTACTTAGGTCGATTATGTCCCCCGTTGACCCAAATTACATACAAAAATCACTGCTTCAAGCATGTATTACTTTTGTTTATATCTTTAAATGTAAATTGAATTAGCGACCTTGTATATTTGTGTTAATGCATTTAGCGCATGTCAGAGGCACAACAATGGAATTCGCAAGTCGTTATTCCGAGTGTCCGTTGTATAAATAGGCGCCAAACTTCGATCCGGAACTTCGCTGATGAGACCGTTGGTTACGGTCGAAACAGACTGTACGAAGATGCCTCGCTTACAAAGATCTGTGTGATCGATCAAAACAATATAGTGGTGTCTATAAATAATTAGGCCGATCTTATGACCTCAAGTTCGCTAAACGCATTAACTATAAATATATAAATTATAATACTTATTAAATAAAATATGTTTCATGCATTTCATGTATCTTTAGGGTAGTTTAATATTCTGTCTGTGAAATTAAGTCTCCGCTTCTTGTTGTCGCTGCTGTTGTTGTTGCCTTGGACGGGCAGTTGATTGTTTTTGTGTGCAGTTTCGTTTGGCTGAGTGAGCCTGCAGACGCCTCGCCCCACCCACACAAGGCCCCCTCTCCACCCACACACATGCACATGCACATGCACACGGACACACATGCAAAAGATGCCGTTGTTTGCTATTTTGTCATGCAAATTGTATTTATTGCGGCCAAAAACCAACAACAACAGGCCTCGAAGAGATAAGGGGGCGGAGCCTGGGCACCCCTGTCCATTGTAATTGTTTGCTATTTGTCATTGTGTGCGCGAGAGCGAGTGCGTTAGCGTGCATAGGGTGCATGTGTGAGTGTGTGTGTGTGTCGGTGGGAGGTGTGTACCCCGAGTGTAAACAAGAAAATTGACTGCCCTCGGCTTCGCGCAGAACTTGGGGGAAATTCCTCGAATTCCTATGAATTCCACAATGACAAAGTCCGGAATGTCCAGTGCAATTATGCAAAGGACAGAACCTTCGTTGGGCTTTGGACAGAAGAAAATGTACTTTCAATAAATAAAATGCCATTGATTAACTTAAAACCCAATATGAGAAAATATTAATAAATGAATAAATATAGAGTGAAGTTTATTTTTGCTTTCAGAAGTTATACGTACATACATTGGTAGTTATAGAGTAATTGCGCTTTTTCGGGCCCACCTGTTCCTATTACAGATGTACTATTTGTCCGATTTTCATTAATTTTGAACTGTTATGCATTTTTAAAAGTTTTTTTTCCTTAGCCATTTTCAAAAAAATTGAAATTTTTAATTTTATTGCTCAACAAAATGAGGTATTTACCATTTAAGTTGGACAAAAAGTAGTGGACTGATTCGTTAATGTTGGATACCGGTAATAAAAAGTTGCGTTTTTTCCAGTGTTTAATAACAAACGTATAAAAAAAAATATATTTCTTAAAACAAATTCAAAGATGTAAAAAAAAAAATTTTGCTCACTTAACTTTAATAATTCTTTTTTCACTATAGGATATTTTTACATCTTGCATTTTTTAGGTTAACAATTTCTTTGTTTCTTAATAACAAAAAAAGAATGCATTAATTTATTTGTTATTTTTCCATACAAAAAATAAAAAAAAAACTTTACAATAACCATCGGTATGGGTGTAACCAGTTAAATACTGTATAATAGTAGACACCATAACAATACACATTTAATTTAACGAAAGTTATATAATTAATGTACTTTGGTATATTATGTGTATTAGGTGACAGTCGCTGAATTTAAGGGTCGATTTGTGGCAGCATTTCTTAACTGTCTTATGGCACTTACATGACGTTATGATGCGCCGCATTTGTGTGCTTAGAGTCATAATTGCAGTCATTAAAACTTCGTGAGCCTGGGCGTTTCTTATATATACGTTAGCAATTAGCCTACGCTATACATCTATAATAAAATTAAAATAATAATAATGAAATAATTACAAGAATTATGCTAAGGCGAAGAATATAAATTCTGATCTATTAAGAATATAAATTCAATATATTTTGAAAATATAATCATACAAAGCGGTTC
This sequence comes from Drosophila baimaii, assembly GCA_018874675.1. Lineage (NCBI taxonomy): Eukaryota > Metazoa > Arthropoda > Insecta > Diptera > Drosophilidae > Drosophila > Drosophila baimaii. The sequence goes on along the minus strand of JAEIIU010049263.1, from coordinate 13,159 downwards.
CCTTAGATGAATCTAAAATATGCCAACTAATTTACCATTTAATTATTACCACTGAAATATCGCCCATGCAGTTAAGTAGCAAAGTAACACATCATAAAATTAAATTTCAGTCTTATATCAAGTAATTGTAATTTAACTCCCTTTAATTCCGCTAGTTGACTTTTTAATTACCATAGGTACTTGTGCAATTCACTTAACAATTAGCACGCACTTCAGAAGACTACTTCTTTGCCTTATTTGTGGATTAAATTCATAATTTATGTCAGGCGCTTCACCAGCAGACACACACGTTTATTGATGACAATTATTTGAAATTCTTTTAAGTGGAATGACACAAGTTTATTGAATTATTAATTAACTGCAATTGCAGTTTACAAAATTTATATTATTGCTGTCATCGGGAGGCTAGGAGGGGCCCGACACGAACAGACTCGCTCTAGAGCGAATTGAGCATCATTAAATTATTTTAATCTCATTCATAATTTAATTGATTTAAATGGGGTTAGCGATTGCCCAGACCCTTCGCCCCTATTAGCGCACTGCGCCCGCAAAATGTGCAGGCTTAGAATAATTGATGACATTTAATATTAATTACACTTTACAATTCAACTTGAAACCCTTAATTGTATATTTCAAACGCCATTTTTTCCGGTTGTATCTCGGGACAGCCCTCGACGCTTTAACCAATTTCATTACTTCGCATTAATCATGCACCGCATGTTAATAAATATTAATAATCCCGGGCCAGCAAGCCAATTGCCAATTTTAGCCTATAAAATTTCCGGAATATTTTGCATAAAAGTGTACTGATTTATGGCGTTGAACAACAAAAACAACGACAAGTTCATTCAACGAGTGGTGTAAAAAAAAATCATAAACAAATAGCAATTAATTATCTAGTAATAAAATGAGTTGGTTGAGTAATTCGGCGCGTTGATACCCTAAACAGACATTTTAACAGAATGTGTTTATAATCGATAAGTATATCAGTAAAAAGTCCGATTTATTACATTAAAAAGCTTTTAAAAATACATTTTATTTAGTTCTTTAACGCTTTTCACAAGAATAATAGTTTAAACTATGCATAGGCACAGTTCAATATATAAAACAGTATATTGATTTGTCGCGCATATATTTATATATCGGTATCGATATTTTATGTCATCCCTAGTCTATATACTTCGAAGATATACATAAAGTAAGCTTACGCAATAATTTCTCATGAACTCTCGCTTAGGTCTTAAGAAGTAAATATATTTTAACAAGTCTGAAGTACATAAATGTTATATATTTAAATGCTTATTGAAATAAGTGTTGTACACCGACTTTTTATTCAGTAAAAGGGTATTATTTTCGTGGTTCCTCTGGCCATTTGTTGCATTCGTTGCAATACTGGTTACTTCACCCTCTTGGTCATTAAAAGCATCTGTGTGCCGAAAAAAAAGCCGGGGAAAACTATAAAACTCGTTTGAAGAGACACAAAAAAAAAGGGCGAAACAAAATGAAAGATGGACGGAGACACAGGGGGGAGTCCGGCAACGAAAGTCTTTTGAGGGAAATAGTAAAAACTGTGCTTCTGCCCATGACCATTTCTATTTCCTTTGGCCATTTCTAAAATTTGCATTTTTCATGCCACAATGTATAAAATTCATATTTATAAATCTTTTAACTGCACACACAAAACGCAAAATGGGACACATCAAAAAGCCAAAGCACAGACAGATGGGAAAAATGTTCAAATAGGAAATGAAAATGCTAACAAAAAAAACTCAAATAAAATCCAAGGACAGGACAGCGTAGGTTCATATTATTCTAAATACTCTAATGTTTATTTTTCTTAGTTTTGCCATGAAGTAATATCATTTTTGGCTCAAGATAATTGACTTCCTCAAAAGCTTTTCATTATTTTGTATTTTTGATATAAAATACTTTTCCTAATATAAAGCTTTTCATTGCTTAAGCTCAGAATGTTTGCGAATGTAAATGTGGATACACTTGAGAAGTGTATGCAAGTAACTGAAATAAAACTAATACAAGACCATTCAAATTCACACTTTTCACATAAAAAAGAGCAACAAAAAAAAGGGATATAAAAATGTGTTGCAAGTCAGAAGTGAATGAATGAATGAATATGACTTTGCCACACCAAGCAGAACACAATAAAATGCTAGACCCTCCCTGGGCGGTGCACCATGGGGCCAGCAACCGAAATTGTTGGGGGAAAAAAAAAATATATAAAAACTCAATTATTTTTACAAATAATAGATTTGCTCTATTTCTCTGGAAGACTTTCTATATTTGTTCTAAATTGGTTTTAAAAATTATTATTATTAATTTAATAAAATAATACAAAAAATAGAATAAAAGTATATAATAAGTATATATCTAAAGGCTATTTGGGAATATATTCCATAAATAAGTTGCTTAGGTCGTTTTAATATGAGTGTCATAAAAATTTGAAATTAGAGGGGGCCAAAATAAGACGTTTTTAGCCCCAGAGTACGGTGGGAACTAGTGCTGCCATTAACCTTTTTCACACAAGCAAATTTGGTAGCAGGACAGGAATCCGGACCGACGGATGACTCTGTTTTTTATGCTGATCAAGAATGGATACACCTAATTGAGTCGAAGATTCTTCCTTATGTATTTTACATAATTTCTCTTTAATAAGTTAAATAAAATAAATTAAATAGTTAAAAGTTTTCTTATGTGTGATGTCGAGAAATAGATGGATAAGTTGGATTTTTCATATAAAAATAGGGAATTTGAGCAATTTAAAGCGACTTTGTCAAGAAAATACTGAAAATAAATTAAGATGTTAAAATAAATTTGGTTTTTTGTTTCATTTTTCATAGTAATTTGTCTGTTATTTAACAAGTATATATTTTTGAGGAAAATTAGTTTATAAATTGGGAATGAGCAAATATTAAAAGGCTTACCAGTCACTCAATTTTCCAAAAACAATTATTTTAATATAAGAAACTCACTGTAAAATATGTCAAATACCAGCGGAAATAGCTTAAAGAACTTGTGTTTCCATCATTATTTGGTTGTGGAATAATTTTGCTAGAAATTTAAATTATTTAGGTTCATACATAAAATTAAATATTGGAGGATGGGGCACTACTGAAACTTGTGTGGGTTAAATATATTTAGAAAAGGCCAAAATGGCAGCACTGCTGGTACAACGAGCAAGTTCCAAAGGGATGGGATAGAGGGGCAAACGAAAAGAGAACGGAAGTGAAAAGAGGCGATGGGAATGAGACACCTCTGCACGGCGCTGTGATTTTTCATTTTGAGCCGGTCCCCGACTGCGTTTTTCTTCAAGCTTCTTGGGCAACAGTTGTGGCCGGCCGGGCGAACTCGACGCGTGCGGCATGCAACTGCAAACTGCTGTATGTATTATAAAAAAAATGGCACATTCTGACTTATGAATAGGAAATAAGTTCTGAGCGCTCCTGGCGCTTTCTAGTAACAATTTTTCAAATTCCTACAACGTATTAAAAAACTGTATATTATGCTTAAAATTTTAAGATTATATATATGTATTTGGTCTTAGTCGGATCTATTTATAATTTTTAATTAATTCTTAAAAATTTGTCAAACTCCGTCTGAATGCGAAACGGAATCTGGATATCGTCCCATCTCGACGCTATTTTATAATGTTGGGCTTTAAAGAGAGAGATAGAACAGTTTTCGCTCTGTTGAGACAGCTTGCTTTTCAGCAAGATATAACTATACATATATAGTTGGTATAGTTATACCATGGACAAGATCTCTTGCATGTGTACATATAGAAGTGTAACCTATGTCTATATCTTCTTCTCCGTCAACACTTGTAGCGAACGAAAGAGTTGTGTTAGGCTGCACTTTGTGAGAGCTTCACATCTTTTCTCTGTAAATATAACTGGCACAGCTGAGACTACCCTGATTTCAACTGATTTTTCTAATAGGATCTATAGAAAATAGTGGTCCTATTCCGCACAATCCGACTATATGATATACATATACGTTAGTATGCAAATTTCAAAGCTACTTAAGCGTAAAGTAATTTAAAATGTAGACGAAGAATACGTAGCATTCATTGCTCTTTCGCTGGCAGGTCTGTATCTTTTGCAGAGGGTAAGCATCTCTGGCGTTGCCATTTTAATTTCTGCCTGCCACTCGTTTGCAAAAGTTAACGTGATGTTTTTAACCAACCGCGCACCCTGCACACACATCCATTTACCACTGCGTCCACCTTCGAGGCGTTGACGTTGCATTTTTGCCTGCACGCCAAAGAACTTTTCGGCGCCTAAGTTGTTCAAATAAAATGGAGAAAAGGAACTTGGAAGTGGGGGCAGGGCAGGCTCTCATCAACTTCCTGGTGGCAGGCTACAAATTTCCCTGCACCGCGTACCTGCTGCTGATGACTATCTCTCCGCCTCTGCCTGTCGCTGGCATTCTAATTAGCGCCGTCTTGGAGCCGCCACTTCCCCCGCTACTGTGACTTCTTGGCCCGATCACAGTGCACTTCGTTAAATGCGTGCCAGTAACATTGGGTACACGAAACAATTATGCACATTTACGCGCAGCTCATAAAAGTTTCCGTGTGTGCTTATGTGCAGGAGAAAGGCTTTTAGCACTCCCTCGGCGGGATGCTGCTTAAAAGTCGACCGGCCCTGGCTCTGGCACTCGCTCTGGCAAGGAAGTATGTATATATCAAAGGCAGCTAATTTCAGTCAACAAGGTAGCTCCGGTAATGGGAAAAGAAATATGGAGAACTCCTCGAAACCGTGCTGCATCAGCTCGTATGAATTAAAATGTAAATTAGTTTATGTGTGCACTATTGAATTAAAACAAGGTGTGCGCCGAGTTTGGTAAATACCTGGGTTAAAATATTCACTTGTTCTTCTTTTTTCCATAGAGTCAACACACTTGTGCTGCTCACTTGTTCACTGATTTGCTCAGTTACTCACTTTTTCACTGCTCATTGCTCAGTTGCTCACTATTCATAAACAACGAATAAAGAAGACTATAATGAATAACATTCAAAATGGTTCAAAATTTCATCACCCAAAAATTAATCAAAAAAAACCAAGTGATCAAAATTGAACAAATAAATTAAAATAAACCAGATAGTCAAATTGAACAGATTAACAAAAAAAAAATAAGTGAACAGCAGATAAACAAAAACGAACACGTAGAAATGAACAATCTCTCAGTTTAGTAAACAAGAAAGCACAGAAAAATAACTGCCAAAAAGAGCAATGAATTTAAAATGAACAACTAATCAAAAAAAGGAAGGGAACCAATTTGAAGAAGTGAACAAAAATGAGCAAAAGAGAAAAAAAATATAAATAAATAAAGGAGTGAGCACAAGTAAACAAGTGAGCAAAAGTAAGCAAGTGAGCATAAATGAACAAGTCAGTAAAACTGAGCAAGTGAACGAAACAGAACAATTAGAAAGGAACATATTCACTTTTTCAGTTTGGTAAACAAATGTTTTTTTTCTCTTCCTAATTATTTTGAATATTACATAAACCAAGAAAAATCTTGTTTAGCTGTCTTCCGCCTAAAGACGAACCCCTTAAGTCTTACGTGGAGAACCAATGTTAAGGAAATACCAACCTAATGACTGACAGCAGCCGTAAATAGTTTCCGGAAATTATTATCGTTAAGTTCGAACAAAGCAAAATTAAAAATGAATTGCATAAAAGCGAACGCCAAATACGCGCAATCTCTCCCTTCAGTCTCTGAACTCCCAATCATTTTCCACCCACCCCATCTTAACCAAAAACTTGCCGGCACAGCACAAAATTTTTGCGCTGACTTCATTAAAAAACCAAAAAAATATAAAAGGAGGAAATATAAAAAATCTCAAGCAGAAAAAATAGAAATAAAAGTGCCAGCAAAATGAATGAGTCTGGACCACAGAGTACACGGGAAGAATGGCATCGATTGAGTTCAATTGGGGGCATCAGATGAAGAGGAGGCAATTGTAAAATGGTCAGACCATGAGCTAAGCCAATAATCAAACGCCGATGTTGGGGCCCGGAGTCTGGCAGGTGGCCGGGTTTGGGGCGGGGCCGGGCTATATGGTGCGGTCTATGGGGCGGCAGCTAATTTATTACGAGCATTTAACAAGCATACTCCTGGGGTTCTCTCACGAGCCCGCTTTGATTTATTAGGTGTTTGGTTTAAAAAAAACGCTGGCAAACGAAATGAAAGGAACCAAAGCCGGCAGGAGCCACAGAGAACACGAGAGCGGACGGGAGCTGAGCAGGCCAGATTCCAGGACCAAGACCAAGGAGGAAGGCGGGCCGGATGGGGCCGGCTGCGAAATTCCGAAACACTAATGTGAATGTAATTTGTAGTTAATGTGCTGTCGGCTGGCATGTGGGCGGTTCATGGTATTCAGGCATTTTAATTGTTCAAACAAAATCAGGGTTCGGCGAATGTTTCTCGAGTTTTTCTTAATTTCTTCAGGGCCACGCCCATTTAGGTGAATGTTTTCAATTTAAATGGTTCAGTAAGTAGTATTTTTATATTTAATTTTATATTTTCTATGTTACTATATCGGGAGTCTACGGTTCAGCCAATGTTAGCTCTCAAATCGACAGGGTACTAAGCACAATTTTCTAAACCGAGAATAAATCTCGGAGAAAATTTAACAGACAGTCTTTAATGTATTTTTTTTTAGCAACTTTAATAGCGTAAGTTCCGGTAAAATACTTAAAAATTAATATATGTCAATAAATGGCTTCCGATATTAGTTATGGTATGTTTTGATCAGCAGTATGTACGACCGTCTCTATTATTAAATTACCGAAAACTTTGTCGTTTTTCCCGTTAAATGCCTAAGCATAACTGCGTAAGGGGACTCCATCCGGGATGCATATTTTACCAGCTATAATGATCAACAATCATGCTTTATAATTCCCTTTAAAATGTTAAATTAGGTGGCAAGTTTCTTTGTCCCGGCCATGATTAACCCCCAGGGAAACCGTTCACCCAATTTTCGTATTCTTTTAATGGGCTTCCTCATTGTTTTTTTTTTGCTTTTGTTTCTTTATTTGCAACTGGCAAATGTTGAATGTGAAATCACATTGTTGAATTTCATCTCGTTTTGTCCTTGTCGTACGACGGCGCTCGCACTGCAAGCCTTGGCATCGACGGCCATTAAAGGTCATAAATCACAACATAGCATAGAAATAAATCAACCCTTTATTATCAACAGATCGCAATGTTTGTTATCGAAAGGGTTATTTATAGTTCTCCTGGGAGCGAGTGGCAGAAAGAATCCTCCGGCCAGGCCCAGCCGAGCCGTCCGGAATTTGTGAATATATTTAACGGAATTAACTGCGGAAGCTGCAGTGCTCCCGAAACGGGTTCAAGGTTGAAATTCGATGACCGAATTGCCTACTTATCGGAGTGTTTGGCCCTGTGTGTGTGCCGCTGTGTGCCTCTGCCTGACAAGCTTATTAAGAAAATCGCATTATTTGCCTGTACGAACTCAAGTATCTTTCCAGTGCACTAAACACTCAGGACGCTCTGACAGCCGCACAAGGAGCTTCATTTGCTGGCAATTCAAAACCTGAAAAGAGACACACTGCCGGAGAAGGCGGCGGGGGTGTGGAACGGGGGGCTGCACATGGAAAATGAATACGTCATTAGCTGCATGAAATATCCTCGCAGGCTCAAACGGTCCTGCGCACGGGAAAAAATTTACGTTAATTTAAGTAAATACATTTATTTATAATTTTTTCAATAGGAAAAATGTTTTTTTAAAACTTTGAATACTCTTTTATTATTTAGAGTTGTTTATATTTTTAAAGAAACGTATTTTTTTTAATTTAAAGCGTTAACATGATAAGTCTTGAAGTACGTTTCGACAATGAGGAAATTGCCCACCAATCGGTTTTATATTATTTATTTAATTTATATTTGATTACATAAGGCAAGACTAAAAATAAAATGTTACCAGTTTTTCTCTAAAAATAACCTTTCTCCCCTTTCCCTTATACACAGAGCTACATCAGATATTGGAGTTCGGTTCGAAGTTGAATATTTTCTACTAGTAAATGTCAATACATGAATTACAAAATACTTGGCTTACATTTACGAACCGAATTTGTTCTCTGTAGATTCTAATATACACGTAAATAGGTACCCATACGGCAGCTTCAAGTGGACAAAGCCGACTAAGTGGCTAAAGAACGAAAACCGAAAAGGAGGACAGCAACATCATAGCTCCATGGCTACTTAAACAGCTTAGGTTTGAGGGCTTATGCAACTTGTTAACTAATTACGTGCGCAGCAACACAAAGTGGCATTAAACACAGGCACACAAGGCACTAGAGACTTGAGCCGAGAGAAAATATTATGTTTATTTCCAAACAATTATATGATATCAATCTAATAAGTAGTAATAATTACATGTATGTCGAATACAAAAGAGCGTCTACGCGACAAGGTAGTCAAGAGGTATTTAGAACGGAGCAATGCGTTTATAAGTAGAATAAATATTATTACTGACGGAAAATATCAATAAAATTAGACACTTAACATGGTTATAATTAATAAAAAGATTTGCAACCTTTTATCTTTGTATCTTTCTTCCCCAGATTCGCTCTCCTTGAGCCAACTTGTCTAAACTTTATTTTTAATAGTTTTCACATTGTTTTTGTTTTTCATTTAAGTAGTAAGGGGATACAAAATAATAATTGCATTCCTGTAAGAAATAAATTAAAGTACTCTGATAGTTTAGTATCTTTAACACGAAGTAACAATAAAAATACAACAAAATCCGATATTATTTTGTTATTCACAAAACATACACAATTATTTCTCCAGTTTTAAAATCGGAAATGTAGCATACATTTTTCTTTTAGTTCGAAATATTTGAGTTTGTTTTTAATTTCCTGCCTGTTAGTCTTCATCTTCGCTGAGAAAGCCTTTATTTTGTGTTTGCCCTAATTTTTAATTAAAATGTAGACAAATTGTGTATCGCCAAATCTGTATAAGCAGTCTTGGCAGATCAATAAATTAATTTCCTGAGTACTTCCTGATTACTTGTCGCACCAAAAAAGTGACAGTATAAATTGACAAATATACAAAGTGCTGATTGTTATTTGAAGGCAGTTGTTGTTAACCACATTTTATATTAAAAGATTTATCTCGCTTTGTATAGTAAAAAGAAAAAAGCATACAACTTTTGTATATACAATTCTAGCTTTAAAATATTTTTGAGAATTTAAAGCTTAACTTTAATTTAAAGTGCCAGGCAATGGGTAAGAATATAATAATAAATGCAATCTAAAACAACAAATAATTGAAGGAGACAGAAAGAACAGGATGTAAAGAGCAGAAAAAGGTTTCGAGACACGAAGGAAAAAAGAAAAAGAGTAAACAAAAGAAAAAACCATTGAACGTAATAAATCACACCTTTGTCACTCAATGCGAAAACGTATTTTTCCAATTAAAAGCCAAAGAACGATTCTCTGCAAATTACTTTAACCTTTCGTCGGCCATCGGGTCGCCGACATGTAATTAGTTGACAAAGGTGTCTGTGCTCGCTGCCGTTACTAGGCTGTGCCGGGCTTAATTGAATTTTTATCTCCGCCCAATGTGACTCCTGCCTCGTGTACTTCAAAATAAGAAAGTAAACAGCAGGAAGAAAGGTGCGCAGTCTGAAGCTTAAAATACCCTTCTTTTGAATCGAATTATCTGGCTATCTAACAAGAATATAAGGTGGCAAACGTCCAAGGGAGCACTAGTTAAAATCTTTTTCATATAGTTATAAGATAAAGCAGTTACACTTAAAATAGTTCCATCCATTTCTTATATGAAAATTATACACTTTTTAAAAAGCCATTTAAATATTTAACAGCAGGTTGATATATGTTTTTCTCTGTGATGACAAGACCTTCATCAGACAACATCCCCCTTCAAAAATTCTCCTCCTATAATCATGCTTAAAACTAAGTGTTACCTAACTTTAAGCAGTTTTAGTTTCTGAGGAAAATCATATTACCCAGCCTTAAGGAGAGTATTCACACAACCAGCTGAAGGAATCAAAAGAAATGATTAAATTTTGGAGTAAGGAAAATACTCGATGGCAGTGCAAACCAAACCAAATTTATGGAGGCACTGGCTTGACAGGTTTTATGCCCGAAAATGTCCCAAAGAAAATCAACAAAAGCTCCAAATTTATTCAGTCCCGTCATTAAAGACATTCTATTGTAATGTTGTTGATCCAATAAACCAACATTCGACTTTAAATATATATAACTATGTTTATACATAAATAAACTAACTACTTTATAAACTTTAACCTAATTTAAAGAGTAAAATAAAATCAAATGCGAGGAAAAGATAGAGACAGTGAGAAACCCGGTGCCAAAAGCTTTGTAAGAAAAAACAATAAGTAGAAAAACGTCAATCGAAGATACAATGCATTCACGATTTACCAAACACAACCCCAAATGACATTTCTTGTTTAATTTGTTAATGTTATCTAAATTTGTAATCCCATGAATTAATGTAGGTTTTTATTTTATTTCCACCTTAAGACATAATAGTCACATAAAAAGAAAAAGTCTAAGTGGCAAGTTTGATTTTTGATTGTATTTTTTTACAAATATATACTTACATGTAGGTATTAAAAAAATATTCCACGTGAACATTTAATTTTAAGTAATGTTTTTCCCAACCAAATGATGGTGTTCGAGCGACTGCCATTGCAGCAAAAATACTGAAAGAAAAGGTGCCGCAGCAATTCCTAATTCCTTCTTTTTACTCATGGTTTGACTAGCAGTCATAATCAAAAGAAATGCATTAATTGGCATTTTTATTTTGAAACCAAGAAACGTAGTTTTTATTGCCATGAACTTGGAACCGCCGTGCCCAACCTATATATATTCGCTTGTCAACATTGTTGATTTTGCGCTATTCGCTCCTTTGTTTCGCATTTTGGAAGCCATTGTTGGCTGGCTCCTGTTGGTGTATGCGTTGTCCTGCCACAAACGGGTCGGAGGAGGGGTAGAGGAGGGGGCGGGTACGGGAACGTGGCAGATTGGGGAGTGGCAACAAACCGCAGCAACGTCAACAGCATAAGCCGATTGCGTGGAATTTCGCCATTGTCCCCTTCGATCTCTCCCAGGGGATTTGCTGCTTCGCATAAAGTCAAATGATAAGTCAATTGTTTGGCTTGAAATTGCACGAACCCTGTTTTTGTCACTCGGAAAATAAATGCATTCGTCACAGGATTTTGGCTTAGAATGAGGCTCAAAGTACAGAACCGGAATCGGACAATTTTTTAGCTAATATCAGTCAGCATTTTGTGTATGAGATGGCCTTAATTTCAGTTATGGTTTTAGTTATTTTTTAAAATGTCGGAACGTTTTAAGACATGAAAAGCCTTTTTATTATATTTATTTATTTCTTATTATTATATTATTCTTCATTGTTATTTCTGAGTTCTATTTTTTCAGTGTAGAAAGGGAGTGCCAATACTGTGTAAGCGAACAAATAGAAACTACGAAAAAAGTGCAACTAACTGCAGCTCTGGTCTCGGCCATTATTAGCCGCATTTAGATTCAATTTGTGGCCAGGACGATCTAATTATTTATTATCCCAGGCCCTGCCTCTGTTTGCCAGTTCACCAGCTCTTCCCTACCCTCCCCACACATCCTTGTGCTCCAAGTCGAATGCGAGGGCTTTTATGGCCACCAATTGCGCCTAAGTAGGAAAGCGGAAACTTTACGAGCGCTCCTTGAGAGGCCGCCAGCCACTCAAGCTGCCTCCCACCAACTCGCCCACCAATTCAGATTGGCATGCAAGCCAAATGAAGTTATGAACCTGGCTAAGAGAGACGTACGCATGTTACTTTATGGCCTCGCATGTTTCTGTTTATGTTCACAGGGTAGGTGGATTTTATTTCTAACTAGCCACGGTCCTAAAATAAACAAATATCGTCCAAACTTGAAAGGTTTTTTGCCTTGACTAATTTGTTTAACAATGTGAAAAATAGTATAATAGAAAATATGTCTTCTTTGTTATTAAACATGATTAAATATGATTTTCTGTTTCAAAATTATTATTTGAGAATTATTATTAAAGAAATCTACTAACCTTGTTTGCTTCCGGGTGTGTATTCTAATTAGATTAATTAGGGCTCAAATATTGCGTGACGGCTTATAGCGAATCGTAAACTGATTGCCAGATTGAGTTTCCTCCCTTTAGAACCTGGCTGAATTCAATTCTCCGTGCTCTTGAGGGCCATGCTTAACGTTTGCCGAGCAAACAATCGCCATGGGAAATTATTAGAGACAAATAAATTAAATTTTATAGCTTGGGCGCGCTTACACGGAAAGGAGGAAGTGACGGCCCAAATTTGATTGGCGATTGTTTGGGGGCAATTATAGATTTAGTTTGCTTGTTTTCAGGGGGCTTCGAGGGCTTGAGCTGGCCAACGGCGCTCGTACACTCTCCAGGCCAGGACAATGGGCACTTCAATTTCCTTCAGCTCCATTTATGGCTGAAACATGCAAACTAAAAGTTAAGTTTTATGCGAACTCCGACCCAGCAGAGCCGCTCGACTCGATGGCGTTTAACAAAGTTATTGGCTTCCTCTCCCGGAGCCGCATCGCAGCAATCTTGGCCATCATCAACACTCTGTCTATCCGATGGCCCTGCTGCCTGCCCCTGCCCGCCCCCCTCGTCCTTTGCCACCTTTTGTTTTTTACAAGCACTTTGCAAATATTTATGGCTGAAAGCAGCGCAAACAATAAAATCATAAACTGCAGCGACGACGTCTGCGTCACAGGACACAGGACACTGCTCGCAGGACACAGCGGGTAAATCGATTTTTAAAATGAATTATGTTTGCAGATATGCAATACGTGTATATATGTATATATTTATAGACGCAAAGTATGTACAGCACATCAAGCGATGTGCCGAATTGAGTATCGTTTATATAAGTCCGCATAAGATATAACTTTTATGCTATACAATATATACAGAGGTTAAATTACATAAAAAATATATTCTTTAAATTAATATTGTTCAATATAATACCAAAAAGCGTTGATGTGTTTTTAACTTTAAACAAGTAAGAAAAGCTAACTTCGGGCGAAGCCGAAGTTTATATACCCTTGCAGATAATTGGTTACTT